>BACB01001371.1:0-80155 GCA_000338015.2 Ganoderma multipileum BCRC 37180
TTTCCGCCAGGTGGTCTCTAACCCGATGTTCGAGGCGCTGCTGGGAAACGCGCAACCGGCCCACAAGGCCGGCAGTATAATATCTTCGGAGCGGGGAATGGGCTCGGGATCGCGCCCAAGGCTTCGACACGACGTGCAGGTTCGTCTCATCTTCCCTCGACGATCCTGGTGACGATGACGAAAAGTGATTTCATTGTAGTGAAGTGTCGACTATGGGTTGTTCACCGTTGGCCCTAGACGTGTGTGTAGTCTAGACACAGAGATGCTCTCGCCGGACATTCAGGAGGACCTAGAAACGTGGAGAAGGTTATGTGGACTGGTACGTGGCCCCCCTTCGTGTGCATGGTGGACATGCAGCTGACGTGTGCAACGTGGGTTGCCGGCGTGCGCGGCCTCATGACGGTTCGGGGCGGCGTGACTACCCGGCGGCGAAGAGGACATGCTGAAAGTGACCGAGGACTCGTACTACGACACTACGTTGTCAACACGCAGTATCCCGTATTGGTTATGCGATGTGCGGTCGAATGGTTGACGGAAGATGATATCCGACGGACCCTACGAACAATCCAGACTGCGACAAATTGCTTGGGCGTGCGACCGTACCTTTTACAGTGCCGAAGGGCTAGCGAGGACGCAATGTAAGGAACCAATGATGAGGCGGAGAAGGCGAACGGGGGGTACAGACGCACCAAAGAGGCCGGTAGGAGACATCGCCGTCAAACGGTGAGGTGCAGTGGACGCATCCGAGGGAAATAATAAGGGATGAGCTTCGGCAGCCTCGTGTGAGCGCAATTACAGAGGCTAGGAAGTGACTGGTGGCCGCACGTTTCCACTAAGCCCATACAGGTAGATTGGAGGGTTTTGGAGGAGAAAGGCGTTCTTTGCCTCCTTTGGCTGCGATCGTTGAGGTACGGCAGATAGCCAACACGGCGATGGCTTACAAGTCAAAGAGCAGGACGTGACAAGACGGAGCAGAGGGGACGCACCGCAGGCATGGGGGCAACACCGCCGATCGAGGTACCCTCAACCGTAGATGGTGAACGGGACGATGGACAGGCTGTACGACGAGGGCCAGCCAAAAAGACAAGACACGCACGCCTTGACACAACGAGAGCGCGCTGGAGTAGCTACAGAAGGGAAGAGCCCTGGATCCGTCCTTCGCACGCCAGGTCCATGGGTGTGCGGCAAGTGAAGCGGGGAGATGCACCGTTATCGATCGCTCTCGGTGCAGTGGTGAGGCGGATGACGCTGCGATCGACCTCTTCGGGTTTTAAAACACTCAACTATTTTGAGTGGTCAGTCCGAGCTGAATGACGGCAATGACACGCACCCTGAACACTCATTTTAGGTTGAGCTCCACGGCTGCGCCAAACCTGTGCGATCGCTGTAGATGCGGCGCAGGCACATGGTAGGTTGGCACTAGGCAAAGGTAAGAAAACAGGTGTTAAACGTCCAGACGCAAGGAGGTGCCATGGAACGTACCATTGCAGCTGTCGCAACTCATCTCTCAGCTCTCCGAGGACTATCGAGACATATGCACAAGGGTGTTAATTCTTGCTTGGATCGTTCAGACGCTGCACGAGGTACTCCAGAGTGCGATTGCGCTGCGGGCAAGGCAGCGGTGTGGGGAGAATTTCACAGCCCGGGTGGCTTCAATGGGTGTATTTTTCGCCGTAGTATATGCTGTTCCAGTGATAACAGAGAAAGGCAACGCAGACCAGGAAGTAAGCCAGCTGAGAGGAGGGGAGAAAGACCGTGAGTGCCCCGCCAGCGGTTCGAAAGTGAGGCTGGCGTGTTATGTAAGCAATATTTGCACAGCACCATGAGCGACAGTGACATCAGCGACTGAGCCGCTTGAAGCTCAACTCCGCACGCAATCTACACTGCGGCTCTACTCCCTCTTGCTCTCTTGCTTGCCTGCGTTTGTTCCGAGAATGAGACCGTACGAATCCGTCTGTGACCCGGTTCCTCTGCGGTGAAGAACATCTGCGCGAAGCGAAGGCGAGCTTCAAGCATTTTGGGGGGAAAGAAGACGGCGCGTCAGAAGTGCAACTCGAACTGCTGGACAGCGACGCGCTTGCAGTGAGGATGAGGTGAAGGAAAGTACATCTCGCGGAGGGAGTGGACATGCGATCCCGCGTTGGCATCGAAGAAGGGCTTGTCGAACGCTGACTCGGCTCGTTGGGACACGGTGGCGGTAGCAGGCGGGAGACGCAGGGAGCAGGGAACGTGTTCCTGGGAGAAGCGTAGGGAGGAATCCGCATGGAACTAATGGATGGCGGCGAAGGCGATTGAGTGTGAAGGTAGGGAGGAGGCAATCGCGCGGTGGAAGAAGGAAAAGAGACTATCGGCGCAATCGCTCAGTCGCGAAAGACCACACGAGGTGCGCCCTCCCTTGATCGTCTAACCCTGGGTGCGAGTCAGTAACGCTCGAGCCATAGGTACATTTCGAGGTCCTCCCGGGCAGATATCGAAGAGCCCGCTATGCTTCCCGGTGTTGGAGCCCAAGGAGGCCGAATATAGCGACTACAAGTTGTGAGTCTGTGTGTAGCCATCGGGCTCCCGAACGTGGACGACCGAACACCTGACTAGAAATGCAGGTGCAACCTTGGGTGCGAGTGATCCCTGTGCCCTGGTCGCAATAGAGTCTCGGCTTTTGCAACGATGGGGTGGGCGGCGTTCAGAGAAAACCAGCAGTGAGTGTCCGGTTGGACTCGATCCCCGATGGCTTCATTTTCACCGGAGTGGTGCAATTAATAGGATGTGGGCTAGTAAGGTGAGTAGGATCTTGCGTTGTGAACATTAGAACGGCTTAACTGACCGAGAGGCGCTTCATTGACAATGCGACACCGTATAAAATTAGATTTCTCTATTCGATCGCAGAGCGCGCCGAGGATGTGAGTCCCTAACGACGCTCCCCGCTTAAACAGCATTTCTCATCGACTCGATGCTATGATGCCACAGTTTTTTTTCTATTGAGCACCGCCGTAGCGGGTCTCCGGATGCCAGCTATGTCCGTCCGCACCGCACCGCCTAATATATTCTTCTGACCTGTCCGCTTGTAAGGCGCCAGCAGGAGAGCTCAGAGCGAGGCTCCCACTCGGAACCGATGTCCCGGCCGGAACGAGCTTATGACGATCTGGTGCGTCCATGAGGTCCACGCTCCCACTCGCACTCTGACGTCCACCTTCCTCGCAGCGGTTCTGTCGGACCGTATGCAGCCTACAGGCCAACACACGCTTTGAACCTATTGATCGTGACACAAGCAGACCGCCATGAAATATCGTCGGCACGGCGGATGGGCTCAGGATCACGCCCAAGAGCGTCGATAAGATGCAGTAGCGCGTCCAGATCATCGTGTTTTTCATGGGTTAGTTGACGATCGCGCTGACGCTGACCCGAACGGCGGATATTGACGTACTGAATCGTTGCATACAGGCCAGTCGGTGGCACTCAATTTTCCTGGCCCGGGCGATAATTGTGGGCGCGAGGGCGTGGCTGTGGAATGTCCACGGATAGGCGGATACTCTCGCCGGGCGTTGAGGAGAAGCTTGCGGGCATGGCGAAGGTTATGCGGCCGTTCGTGCACTGGTACGTGGACCATCAGCTTCGTGTGCGCCTCCGTTGACGTGTGCTGATAGGATGTCCCCTCCAGCTTGAACAACCCGATGGCAACCCAGGACGACGATAGTAGCGATTCGGAAAATGAACAGGGTGTAAAGGGGAACTGAGAGCACGTAGGGTGTCTTGTCGCCCCGCTTTTGGGCATAGTATCCATAAGGTTTTGTGCCGGAGAATTGAATGTCAGTGTTCCCATTCAACGCACTGGTGGTCATGCGAAGCTTGTGAGCGGCGGCTATCTGCTTGCGAAGATACTTTGGCCACCACGAGCCTCCCATGCGCCACAGGTCGGTGAGGCTCTGCACTGGCAGACCTTATCGTCTTCACCCCCCACCATCAGCCCAGCCTACACTACTCGCTGTCCCGTTTCCCTCAGCAGATACGCCCAAGCCCGCTGTGTCTAGTGGTATGTACTGCGGTGGAATATGTATTGCTTGCGCCCTGTTGACTGAAATTTACCCAACCATCCAGGCTGTTCGCTGTCACCATGCGCTTGCTGGACACCAAAACTGGTCAGTTCGTGGAGAAGGACCCGGAGGAGACGAGATATGCCATCTTATCTCACACCTGGGACACCGAAAAGCCGGAGCAGACTTACGAGCAGCTGAGAGAGATCCAGCGACGCTATGATCCCAAGGTTGGCGTTCCATCTTCCCCCGACTCGCCACTCATCAATGTAGATCATCTCCCCAGCCGCCCCTTCCGCAGCCCCACAGTGACTCATCATTGTCGGTGACACACTCTCTTCCGGGCCCTGGACGTCTCACCCAGTCCACCTTGTTGCGTTTCATGAAGGTATACCGCCTCGCAGAACCTACTCCTCCCCCGTCCATCTGGGACGACCCCGATCTCTCGCCCAAGATCCGGGAAGCATGCAACGTCGCACGCGAGAATGGCTATGACTACATCTGGATCGACTCATGCTGCATCGACAAGTCGAGCAGCTCCGAGCTTTCCGAAGCCATCAATTCCATGTACAAGTGGTACCGCCTCGCGGCGGTGTGCTATGCGTATCTCGCCGACGTTCCTCCCGGAAATGATCATCATGCCGAGGGCTCTGCCTTCCGCAAGAGCCGGTGGTTTACGCGTGGATGGACGCTCCAGGAGCTCATCGCACCGGGCCGGGTGGAGTTTCTCTCGAAGGACTGGGCCCCCATTGGATCGAAGCGTACTCTCGTCGACCTTGTCGAGAGCGTCACTGGTATCAACGCCCGAGCCCTCTTGCATTTGACGCCACTGGAGGAGTTCAGCGTTGCCCAACGGCTGTCGTGGGCTGCGAAGCGCAAGACAACGAGGGTGGAAGATAGGGCGTACTCCCTGCTAGGTATCTTCGACATTAACATGCCGACCCTCTACGGCGAAGGCGACCGGGCATTCCGACGGCTTCAAGAGCAGATTATGCAGCGTATCCCGGACCAGAGCCTCTTTGCGTGGGGAGATATTTGGCTGCCCGTCTCCCAGCTCCCCTCAGATCCTATCTCCACCCGAAAGCGAATCACCTTTACGGGTGCAACGTCACATTGGGACATCCGCCGTTTTCCTACTGCCAGTTCCACCGACTCCTTCAAGAACACCAGGACTATCCAGCACGTTCCACTTCCTGCCTCTCACCACTATGAGATACTGTACACATTCACTCCCTACGGCATTCGCGTGCAGTTCCAAATGATACCTCTCACCCGTAATCTGCTCTCAGCCATGTTCCCTCATGCCGAGGTTGAACTCGAACTAGGAGATGAGCCGAACTCCCGGTGGTACCTAGCTATCCTCGGGTGTGAACATACGGAACGACCTGGGCATCTCCTGGGACGGGTCTGCTACATCCCTTGCTCCGGGTCTGAGGTCGACTTCATGTACTGCGGATATATTCGCGTCCTGTATGGCCTCTTGTCTACTGATCTCTTCCTCCTGTCACCAGAAATTATCGAGCAATTTCGTCCACAGACAGACCTGAAGACCGTCTACATCCCTCATCCCCAGTCCGACCGCACCAACTCGGATCCGCTCTGGAGCCTTCGATATGAGCCATACACCACGATCACGTTGGTCCTGTTGACGGAGACCCGCGACGCCCTGCGTTCCCGAGGATACGAGGCCGACCTTCGCGATCCAGATCCGGACCACCCAACCACTCACTGGCTCACCCTTTCCAAGGCCGAGCACACGATCACCGTCGAATTCCAGCACACTCTCGTGGGCGATGGCAGGGAGTTTTCCATCAAGGCCGAGGTCAAAATGTCGGGATCCCGTGGTCAACTTGACGATGCCCCGGACTCCGATCAGGCGGATCATCACACTGTGTCTTGGAGCGACAGCAGGGGATGGTATACCCAACTTGACCATCAAACAGTCAAGTTGAGTACAGCAGGGATCAGGACGCTCACCGTGGACCTCAGCCTAGAGTTTGCGAGTCGTGGGCTCTACTTCGTCCTGGTCAACGTGCAGCGCGACGTGCTGCCCGCACCTTAGGACGTGGAGTCAACGCTGCCCGTGTCAGGTTCAGCTGTCGAGTCGGGTGGGGACAATGGAAAGGAGGCCGAGTTGAGCGGAGACGACTCGCCTTCTGGCGCGATCGACACGGAGGACTCAGAGGCTGGTCGGGAGGCGGACGCAGGCGGGCGCGAGGCGGCACTTGGGGAGGCTCGGGACGTCACGGTGGAGGATGCGAGGGACGAAGCTGGGGATGGGGACTCGGATGGGGACGGGGATGGGGATGGTGGATCGGCTTGACGGAATGCTTCCGGGTTGTTTTCTTGTGACGTGACGGACAGTGCTCGCAACGGACTGTCTTCCTCCCTGTATGATCTTACGGCCATTCCCAATTCGTCTTGAGATATTATATAGCATTCCAAATGTTGAACGTTTCGATGATACATGAACATTACACCGGGCTAGACGCCTGTGTGCCACACCAATCATATGTATTGCCCGAGGACCCTCGCGGCGTGCCATGAAACCAAACCATCCTGCCTTCATCTCTTTTTTTTCTGGACATTAGGTAGACTCTCCGAGCCGGATAGTGAACACAATTGCTGGGCAGCGTATTAGTGAACGGGAGGTGGATGAAGGTAGACCAAATGACATACTGCCGTGGCGACAATTTACTCATCCTTTATCCAGAGTCCGCCGGCGGCGGCGATAAGCTCCAGTTTTCTTGGTGCACCTCGCCATCACCGAGGCGGACCGCGGCAGGTTAGAGTGCGGCAGTCCCTTCAGCGTCTGTACCTTCTCTCGGGTTACCGCAGCGTCCACATGAAATTACTGTGGCAGCGCAATGAATGACGTGAGATGCGTTTGCCAGGGAGAGTGTGTCCGGAGATGAGATGGCGTACCTGGCTAGACAATATTGTAAAAATTATGGGGATTTTGGCATTTCGCATCTTGTATTCCCCAGATGCCAGGCTGAATCGACGTGCGCAGTGGTGGTGTTCGAGATGAAACAACCCTATAGGTGGGCGTATCAAATTGGGAGGGACTCACTGCTCAAAGCGCATCCAGGTAACTTCCCCCGGAGCATGAACAGCCGTTCGCATCATCGATCTCCCGAGGCTGCACGGTTAGTGGTGCAGTATCCTTGCGGTGTTGACTCAACAGCCATGAGAAAGTACCTCTTTATCGTTAAAATATAATATGCGTGATGAGTATCAATTTGCGTAGGCTTGACCAGAGAGGCACACACGGAAGGCCGATGACAGATGGACATAAGATGCAAACGTGCGGACGGACCAAGCATATTATGGCGGAATATCTAGACGCTAGAATACAAATGGGGGATAATATCCGCGTTCGCGTGGCCGGAACTGTGGTTGCTGCAGCTGCGAGGTCAGATATGAGCCAAGCAGCTGGACGGAAAAGGGCGACATACACGGTTTTACTGCGCTGACAGCAGTGGCCTCGCGGACGGGAGAGAGCAGAGCAAGGATTTATCTTGTTCGGCAAACTGTATAGCAGGCGGTGGCCAAGCCAGGACAGAGGAGGTAGCGTGAGCTGGCTGAGGACAGCGGTGAGGACGAACCAGGGACCAGGACCGTAACATCCCTGCGCCCTCGCGCCAGTCACTTACCACGTGCACCGTGTCACATAAATGCCGATCCCGGGCCCGGCTCGCTGCTTGTCACGGTAGACCACCCCCGCCCTCTTCCGCACACCACGACCGTCTTCTTCTGGCTGCTTCTGTTCCATGTTCCTACCCCTATCTCTCTAGCACCAGGTCATATCAGAAATGCCGATACTCTATTATGGCGACCTCCAAGTAAGCGCGAACTCGAAGGCATTCGAAGGGCGATCAGTGTCACCTGAACACGACGAAAACACGACTGACCAGTGCAAGATACCGGAGGCACTATTAGAAAGAGAGCCACGAGTCATTTTGCTGGATATCGGCGCCCCGGATGATAAGGATAAGGACCAGGAAGCCGCGGGTGGTGAGTCTGTCTTTGGCGATTAGTGCTCCTATGGGCCCTGGATGACTGACCCCCGGATTCTATGTCTGGGTCCTAGCTTCATAGTACGTGCTTGATGAACCTTGCATATACCTGTGGCTCACGATTTCTATTCAGACGGGTGTACGGAACTCACTGTCAAACCCGACGCTCCCACAACGGTGAAGACGTATCACTGTTTTCCACTCCAACACTCCTTCATGCATGGATCCTTCGTCCTGGCTTGCTACACGGCCTTCCCCGTGCACTCAAAGCGGAAGAATCGGCTACAGTGCGTTCATGATACGCTCTGCGACACTCGGAGCCACGTCGGCCCCTTCCCGTCCGGCACCAACCACGTTTCGCATTTCTGTCCTAATCTCCGTGCAAGCAGTAGCCATAGGCTTCAGATTCCTCGTCTACAATGACTTCCTACTGTCACTGCGTCGCATTCTGCGCTGTCGCCCCTACATCCAGCCGAAGACGGCGCATACATCCTACCCAAAGCGCATCGCCGCATGGCGCGTCGCATGGCCGTAACTTCGCGCCAACGAGACGATTAACTCGGTGCCGGCCAAGGTGATCTGGGACGCGCTCCACGCATGAGTGTAGCGTCCAGAGCTCTGAGGTTCGGACAGGGATCGTCCGGTCGCGCACTGGCTCACCTTTCGCAATGGCACGTGCGACGTCGCCGTCCGGTTTCGGCCGCACGCTCTCGCGGATGCTGGCGGGAGTTCACCAACGCGTGCCGAGTTGAACATGGCTCGGAATCAAGGCCTCCTCCGGCCGCTCCCCACTCAGTTCCGGACTCTCGTGACGGCTCGAATGGTCTACACCGGACGGATAATCCCACTACACGACACTGTGTCCCAGATCCACGACGCGATCTCGTACTACGGTGGACTCAAAGGTGAGTTTGCCAACCTGGAGGTGAACAGAGCTCGGACACTCATTGTACATCTCAGCTTCAGATTCACGGGCACGGGGCCTTACTGCGTTCATGTCGGTCCGCTCTGGCTCCAGACGAGCTACTTCTGGGAGCGGGCGGTTGCGTGTCGAGCATCAGTTTCATCGAGGAGACGCAGGGTTCGGTGATAACGGCACGGCGGAAGTCCCGGGAGTGTGCGAGGGTATACTCGGGATGGTAGATGTTGTCGCGTTGCGGCAGGGGCCAGTAGGGGTGAGTCCGGATTACAATCTGCTCGAGTGCGATAGCGGGGACTCGTTGAGGAAAAATACAGGGCCCGCCTGTACGGCATGTATGGATCGTACATGATCGCGAATAACTACGCATGCAACTCTTCAAAAGAATGTGCGTCTTGGGTCGCTTGTTGTTCGAGTGCACGGACACCCGACCAATCTGAGTATCGACTTAGCGCAGCCAACTCGTTGTCCCACTGTGCAGGTATTCTCCTCTCAACCAGGACTTGACCGCGACAAACGGGCGCGAGGAACCGTTTTTCCTTCTATACAGATGATTGCTTACACTTCATCATAACTTCATGTCTTATTCGGTGGTCTCGTCTTGACAACTTACAATGCCTCAAACTCGCGACAAATAGTGGTGTCGCCTGAGAAGTTGTCCGCACTATCCTACTTTCACTGGTTCGTACGGTTCTCGGCCTAGAAATACATACAATGATGACACTTAAGGATGTCGCCCTTGCATAACGCAGGACTATGCGCCTCGGCGACTAGACATCGATGCTGGACAGTTCATTGAGCAAGACCCGAAGAGTACCGAGTACGCAATCTTGTCACACACCAGTCACGAAAGGGACAAGATGCACCATGAGCTGAGGAACGTTCAAGGCTGATATTCTCCACCGCTTCGCTATCGATCTGAGCCACTCTCGCCGACGTCCTCACACTCCCCCATCGCCCTCTTGCTGAGCCCCCGGCGGATAGATTGTCACAGCCCTCGACCAACGCGACCGCCGCTTCGGAGCTCATCCCAAACGAGTGCACGCTACCGCTTCCCGTTGCCGATAGCATCGACTTGATGGGACAAGGTCTTCCCCACGAAAATCGACACAGGGTCTCTCACTCTAGACCGCTGTAACTGCTCGTCGTGCTCTCGTCCCAATGCGTCTAGAGGTTCCTTGCTTGCGCCCTCCCGTGCCGCTTTTGGCGCGCGCCCTGTTGAAGTGGCGGGCCACGATCACGATCCCAATCCCTCCTCAATTTTCCTGCCGCATGCGGGGGTGCGAAACGACATCCATTCGGCATCCATACACCATTTGTGCGCGTCCGAGATGTCTCCCCATACGATTCCCCGGAGCCAGCTTTAGAGGCTGACTCGTCCTCTGAACTCCAGGGCAAACCCGGGACGTCGCCGCCGTCCATTTGGGATTACGCCGAGCTCTCACGAAAAACCGGGACGCGTGCGCGATCATGGGAGCGCACGGCTTGCGCTTCGTCTGGGTGGGCGCATGCTGCGTCAACAGGTCGAACAGGCCGGAGTTCTCGGAAGCAATGAGCTCTATGTATTCCTGTCGTGCATACCTCGCAGACATGCCCGCCGAATACGACGGTCACGCGCTTGAAGGCTTCCGCTTCCACGACGGCTGGTGGTTCACGCGCAGAGGGACGCTTCCAGAGCTTATCGCATTGCCAAACGTCACTCCCCTTCCCGAAGACTGGCAGATTATCGAATCGAAGTCTGCTATCGCTGACATCGTAGAGGGGATTACAAGGTCAGCCAGCGACAGTGAGGCCAAGACCATCGAGAACATCTCCTAGGCCGCTTCTCCCAGCTTCGACGTCGACTTTCCGCTGCGCAGACCCGCGCTGGGATACCTCGAGGCCGACCCCTCCCTGCTCGTCCCCATGTCTTCTCGAGTATGATCGCCTGCACATACAGCCCAACACGCCACATGTCGCGGGGCGCGGAGTCGCGGACCGCACGTCCGCATCGCCCATACCTGCTCAGCCATACTCCCAATTAAATCAGTGTTATCCAGGACGCCAGGACGCTCTCCTCGCGCGAAGACACCCGGGACACGACAGCGTAGGGACTACCTCGTTGCTCACCGGCTTCCCCTCTCTAACAGCGCACGCGCCATCGTTGCCCGCTTCCAGCACTTCCGCAGAAGATGGCAGGCGGTTCGCCATCGACGTTGACGTGAACTTGACTCGAACGTCGCCACTCGGGCCCCGGCTCTCGTCGCGGTGGTCCAGCCACTACGGATGGTGCTATGTTGGATAGTCGCAATCGAACTCCTTCCGCGGCGACGACCACGGCATCCGCATTAGCAGCGCGCTCCGGGCTCCGCCCCCCTGTCGCCGATCGAGTTGTTTCTGAGAGTAGATGGTTGCATGGCGAGGGTCTCGGACCCTAACGTGGACACGATGGCTTACGCGTACGATTGCATTACACACGGCGGCGAGGCTCGAGGTGGAATCAGTCCTCTCGTACTACTGCTCCGGAGCACCCATCGTTTTATGTACAGCAGGGCCCGCCGCATCTACTCAAGAGTATACTATATATCGTAGATCACGTTCGCCCGAAGGTAGGTTCAGAGAGGATCCGTGGTAGCTCTACTTACGCGCCATTGGGGAAGACCCCGAAGCCGGTCTCATCTCCTAACCCAGATCACCCAAATGCATGTTCCGATGGCGAGCACGCGATCACAGCATCGCAGACGATGGCCGCCGAATCCTCGCGAATGCCCTGTCAGAAGTGCCAGAACTGAGAATAACCCGACGTTCAGGGTGCCTCAGGAGATTTGGAGCCGGACTGCATCTACAGTATCTTCAATGCAAACGGACTCGGCGTGGAGTAGCGGGAGGCGAAACGACCGCCATGGACAGATGCATGGTGGCCGAAGGCCCTGGAGTGTATCGCTTGCGCACATCGACATTCTCCATGGCATGCTGCCTAGGCATTCGTTGTCGAAGAGTTGAGCCTGCCCTCGAACTCCGGGCTGAATTCGAGGGGACCGGAACGGGTGTGCGGATATAGCTCAGTTGTCTCGGCGGACGGAGGTGGGAGGCGAGTACGTCGGCGCATACAGATGCGGTCGTCGGCGGGCGCTAGACTTGGTGCGATCAGAAGCGGCAGAGACAGAGTTTTTATTCAACGAGTATCGCATTCGGCGGCGAGGGAGCGGTGCAGTTCGATAGAGAGAGACCTGGGGAAGCAAGTAAAATAATTTTCTAAGGCTTATGGGTGTATGTGAGACGCAGGGAATGACTGGCAGGTCGTGTCCTTTGTTTGGCACTGACGACCACATCCGAAACGCCGCGGATTGAATCAATGGAGGGATCCACGGCATGGAGGGTGCTGGAGATGGCAAACATCGTAGAGGAGTCGCTGACAATGATGAGGCGGGCTGATCAGAAGCAGTTCGACGAAGAGCGCGAGAAAGATGCTGGAGCATAGACCGAGGGCACACAGCATGAAGGTGGGGGCAAGGATCGACCTGAAGCGACGGACGCGCCCTCCGTTGTGATGCTACGATCTCATGAATCCTCTTTCCTTACTTGACGTTCAAGCTGATACGCATCTCCCGTGGGCCTATGGGACACCGTGATGACGAGGTATATGGGATGAACCGAGGTGGCAATCCTGGCGATTGGGGCAATGTTCCAAGGCGCAATATAGAATCCTGGTGCTTGCGGCGCGATCACGACCTTGCTGGAAGGGTGTATTAATAATACTGGAGACAAGCACGGACGAACGTTAGGCGTACTGATACTTTGGGCCGCAGAGCGGGGAAACGCCAGATCGAGCAGATCTTGCACGTTCCTAGGCGCAGGAGCGGTATGTATGCGGATGGGCACTCTCTTCGCACCTTCTTTTGGCTGCGATGGTCGCGGCGAACAACAATTCCAAGTCGCGAGGGTCTAACGTCAACGCGGGGGACGAGGTGAGTTTAGGCGGAAAGTACGCACTGTTGGTAGGGTGAGCCATCACTGGCCGTGGTACACCCGGTCATGGACGAGGAATGGGACGACAAGTAAGCCATGTTGGGCAGGCCTAGGTGCAACGGATGACACGCGCGGCTTAGCGGTAGGGTAGGGGCTTGGGGTTAACCTTTGCAGGACGCATCCATAGATCCCGCACCAAGCTGATCCAGCGTCTGCACAGTCGTCAACGAACTTCAGAGTGGGCCCAGGGACGATGGTGGCGGGACAGCACGGGGATGGATCTGTTCGATACTCAACGATGAATCGTTCTACAGCGTTGGTCTAAGCGGCGTCGAGTCGAGGGGCCGAAAAGGCACGTACCTTCGAAATCCTGTCAATAATAAGTTACACTCTAGCCCCGCACTGATCCTATGCCGCACGTTGATGGACTTGACGATCGCTGTACCGTCGGTTCAAGGACGCTGGCACTGGGTGAAAGGAGGAAAACAAGTTTTGAGGGAGTGAACGCAAGGATCGGAGTTGGCGCGGAACGTACCATTCCGAAGGTGCCACCATACGTCCAAGAATGCGTCAAGAGCCACGAGCAAGAGGCGAAGCCTTGTTGGCCATCGTGCCGAAACAATTCAAATGAGTCGGGAAGACACACTGTGAGTGCGGCGCGACCTGAATCGATTTTGCATAGCAACAGTGCAGCCGGTAAGTAGCTTAAATGGATGGGAGAATTTATATGCATATACTGCAGGCCAACGCGTCGCGGTAGTGGTAGCCCAGAGCGATAATCTGGTGAAGAGACAGCGAGAGAGTCGTGAGGAACCCCAACTGAGAGACCGTAGCGCCGGTTAGGGTTCGGAAGCAAGGCCCGAGTTTGTTATGTAAACCCGAGTATGTTATGTAAACCCGAGTATGTTATGTAAACAACTCAAACGCCACACGCGTGGCAGTGACGTCAGCGTCCAAACCGCGTCTTTCACTGCTCTGACGGTCGCCGACCGCGCACGAACTCCTGGTAGCTGCTCCCGTTGTCCCCGGCTCTCCCGCTCTTTCACTTGCCTGGGTTTTCTTCTTAGAAGGACACGGCATTGTGCCTCCTTTCCTGTCTCAGTTCTCCCCCGGTGATCTCAAGAGGTCCGCGCAAGACGAACGCGGGATTCAAGCATTTTGGTGGGAAGCTTCAAGTTGAAAACGCGTTAGAAGCGGAAGCCGAGTTGCTGGACAGCGACATGCTGAGTGGTGAGGGTGAGGACTGGAAAACCACATCTTGGTGAGACAATAGCCATGCGATGCCCATGCACGGTTGAATCGGGTCATCGAGACGTCGCCGGCGGCAGTCAAGATGGGAAGGAAGGGACAAAGAGGAATGGCTGTTCAAAGGAACGTAGGGACGGACCCCCCCGGATGGAATGGATGATGGTGGAGGCGGGCAGGATGAAGGCGGAGAGGAGATCGCGCGGTCGAGGAGGGACAAGATATAGCCGACATAGTTGTCCAAGCGCGAAAGACCAGATGAGGTGCGCCATCGACTGTAATCTGTCTAACCTTAAGTGCAAATCAGTGATGCTCAAGCCACAGGCATTGCCAGTCCTACCGGGGTATGTACCTAAGGACTCCAGGCTTCCCGGCTTCGGAACCCAAGAAGATAGAATGCCGCGACTGCACGGCAAGTTGTGAGTTTATGTTCAGCCCGCGGGGTTCCTTGAACCGAATGACCGAACAATTGGCTTGAAAGGTAGGTTCGATCCTTAGCGTAAGTGCCTTCCGCACCTTAGAGTCTTAGAGTCTAAGCGTTTTGCTACGACACAAGCCATATGTCAGCGTGCGGGACGGAGTAGACGGCGTTCGTAGCAAATATTCGATGAAGGCACGGCTGGACTTCATTCCCGAGACCCTCATCTTCACCCGAGAGACGATATTCATAAGATGGGGGATTGGCAATGTGAGTAGGATGTTGCATTGCATAATTCTAAAGAGCCTAACTGACCGAGGTACGCTTCAGTGACGTTACGACGCCGTATAAACGGAGTTTCCCTGGTCAATCGCGCAGCGCGCCGGGGATCATATTCGCATGTGAGCCCCAACGACGATCTCAGCTTAAACAACATCGCTCATCCATTTGGGGTGGTACAGCCGCAGTTCCCCATCGAACACCACTGAATCAGCCCGCCGACTGCCTCGCAGGCATCGGGCTAGTCACTGAGAAAGTCAGCGCGGTCCGTCCGTCCGCAACGTACCAGTCTGATCTATTTGCTAGCCAAGCGGCACTGAGAAGACGAGCCTTCTGCAAGGAGCGGTGTCCCGACGGGAACGAGCCTATGATGCTTCGGTGCGCCCCTCTATGGCCCACGCTTTCACATCTGGCATCGCTGACGCCCCCCTTCCAGCAACGATGGCGCGTGCAGATAAACTGCAAAGCTCCTCGCGACGGTTCGATCGGATCATCTCTAACCCGGGGTTCAACGCGCCTGCAGGCCGACGAGTCACTAGAATCTTGACGGGTCGGAGGATGGGCTACGAAAAACACCGGGATCTGGATGCGCTCGTGTGGTGCTCTTGAGAGCGCGATCGCCCCTTCGCATCACCACGCGCCGCGTGCGTCACCATCTTCCAATGCGCTTTCGCGGGCGACGGACGCCAAGATGCAATACCCGCCGCCCCGCCGCCCCTGCTCCCGACTGGCAAGGAGGCAGATCCACCGCTATGTCCTGAGTGGATGTTTCCTCGTAGTACGCGAAGCCCCGGCACGAACGCGCCAGGCACGAACGCGTCAGTCTCAAAGCTGAGTGCGGCGGGGACAGCGGACCCAAGCTTCCGAGGCGTTCCTTCGCGGCCACATTCGCCCCTGTGCCCTCCCACGACGCGCTGCGGGTCATTTTCTCGCCGTCGCGGGTCGCGCTGCGTCGACGCTATCGCGGATATAAGGGACGAGGGTGGCGATATCTTGCCAGAAACTTCGGCACGAGATTGCCTGTGCCCGCAATCATTTCGCCCCCGGCCAAGCCAACGGCGCAATCGAAACCTGCCCGGAAATCTATCTGCGGAGCGCACGGGCAGGAGCGGTCCTCGAACGACCTGTGTCGCGACGAGATCTGGTGACATGTTCCCGGCGTGGCGTAGCTCCTGCGAAGCGGACAAGCGGGGGAGCGTTAGCACGGATGGAGTGAGGACAAGTTGAAGGCTGGTGAGCGGAGATGCGCGTAGGATGGTCCAGGCGTAGTGTTGGAGATTGCAAAGCTAGCTGAGCTCCCCCGAGATGCCGGTGAGTACCCGGTTGTTTTTACGATCAAAACCAAGTCACTTACTATTTCTCGGAATGTCAGAATGGTCGTCGGAGCCATCGAGTCAACTGGCCTGAGCGCCGTCGTTCGCGCATACGGTGGCCACATTCTAGACCGCTTGACGTTGGCCATACCCGTTCAGCCATGCGAGGTGATTCAATCAGTGCTATTGAACGAGGCCCGGGACGCGCACCTCGCACGAGGACGCAAAACGACTTCTATCGGCCAGTCAGCCTAGGGATCATCTGCTTGCGTACCACCTCACCATTTCTAATGGCAAACGCGCCGTCGCTCGCTGTCCAATTCCGGCACCCTCCCGCAGGTGAACATGACTGGGACGTCAAGGCATCGTTCAGGACTCTGACCCCATCTCTCGTCACGGCGGTCTCCATCGGAGGGTCCCACAAGCATGGACGGCGCTGCGGGGTGTCGAACAGACATGATCGCGTGGTGCGGTGGATCAACATATCGGAGCCGACCTGAAGCTGAATATTTGGGGTCCTACAGTTCGTTAGCGAAGGCGAACTTCCTCCGCGGCAACCACCACAGCAGCACACTCTAGCACATGCCCTCCACGTCGCCGATCGAGCCGCTCCTAAGAGCCGATGGTCGCGTGTTGAGTGTTTCGGACGTTGACTAGGGTAGACTGGATATCCAGTTGTGGCGTTTTGACGAAAGCATGGAGCGTATACATGTCGGAGAAAACGGAATGGTCAAATTACTTTGTTGTACACCGTATTACGCATACAATCTCTGCTTTTCGTACACGATCTCGAGCTCCAGCCCAACTCCAAGCCCACTGCAGCATTGAGTATTTACAGATCGAAGTAGCACAGTTTCTGCCTGGAAGTATACCCATCATATATGCCACCTAGGCCGTAGGTACAGTAACCTCACCGACCACACGCTGCCCGATATCATGTTTCGTGGGTCACGGTCGACCCACGACGATCCGGGCTAGTATCCCAAGAGCAGCGGAAGGCCTACACGCCGTTCGGGAATACGTTGATAATGGAACCTGTCTCGTCCTCCGACGAAGCCGGACCATCTAAACCCGAACATTCCAAGCATGAGCGCACGATCGCGCGATCGGAGACGGCGGCCACTGGGTTCTCGCGAACGCCCGGTTCGAAGTGGAAGCACAACCCGCCGTCCGATGTCCCTTAGTAGACTTGGACCTCGACCGTCCCTGCACTTGAACGCAAATGGGCGACACTGGGTGCGGCGGTCGGTGAAACGATCGCTGTGGACAGTCGCACGGTCGCCGTAGGCCCTGGAGCGTAACGCTTGCGCCTCGACGTTCTCCATGACGTGGTCCCTGGATATCCGTCACCACTCGGACGAAGTCCGGCAGGAGACGGTAGGCGACTCCCGCCTTCGGCGTTGACGACTACATCCGGAAAACCGCAGACGGAATCGATGGAAAGATCCACGGGGTGGAAGGCGTTAGAGATGACGGACGTCGTAGGTAGTCGCTGACAAAGATGAGGCCGGCTAGCCAGAGGAAGCTCGATGGAGAACGCGAGAAGAAGGCTGGAGCAGAGGCCCAAAGCCTGCAGCATAATAACGGTGGAGACGAGGATCGGCTTGAGGCGACATACTCACCGTTCGTTGCGACGTTGCCGCCTCATGCGCCCTGTTCTCGTGCTTGAGGTTCAGATAGTTGCGCGTTTGCCGTGCGCCTGTGGCCACGGCGAGTTATACGAGGTAGACCAGATCGCGATCTTGATGCAGAACCCACCGCGAGTCATCCGGGGCAATGTTCCTGGGCGCAGGATAGATTCCAGCGACCACGGTGTAGCCTACACCTAGTTATCATTGCGTTAGCAATCGCAAATGCGGGGACAGACGAACGGCAGACGTACGGATGATATGAACAGCAGAGAACGGGGAAACACACGATCGAACTGATCGTGCCCGCCAAGGGACGGTATATGCGTTGGCAGAGAGAATGGGCGACTCCTTCACGTCTTCCTCTGGTTGCGATTGTCGAGGTATGTCGGGCGACAGATGTGGCGATGGTCTACACGTCAACGCACGGGACGCGATGAGATAGAGCGGAAACTACGCACCATGGGCATGAGTGAGACATCGTCAGTCGTAGTACACTCGACCGTAGATGCGGTTTGAGACGATAAGCGAGCCTAGTCACGGAGGCTAGGGAGTGACGGATGACACGTTCGCCTCGAGATAGTATCTTGCGGTAGGATAGAGGCTTTGGGATCCGCAGGTCGCATCCATAGATCTGTACCTAGCCGATCGAGCGGGCGCAGCGTCGTCAATGGTTGGGTAGCGGAATGATCATGTAGGCAAGACAAGGATTGATCTCCAGCATTTACGACGGATCTTTCCAAAGCGTTGATCTGAGCAGCGCCGGGTCGAAACACAGAAAAGGCTCGTACCTTCAAGATCCTGTTGAGTGGCAAGTGCAGATTGAACTCCACTCCAGCGTTGACCTTGTACGTTCATGGGCTCGGCAATTGCTGTGCCGTCGATTCATCCCTGAGGGGGAAAGGGAAGCAACGTCGAGGAGCAAACGCGAGGATAGTCGGCACGGAACATACCATTCTGAAGCCATCTCTATACGTCCTAGCGCGTGTCAAGAGCTGAAAGCAAAGATGCAAAGAAGTGTCGACGATGCAGAATCCAGAAACAGCTCAGAGACAGAGACCTCCGGAAGGCATGAATGCGACGGGGGGTGAATCGAGCTGACAGACCGACAGCGTGGGGATGTAACTTGAGGGAATCGGGGGATTTCGATGAGTGGATTGAAAGTCGTCATGTCGCTGCGCCAGTGCACGTAGCCACAGAGAGGCAATCTCGTGTGGAGGCGGAACGGAGAGACAGCCATGGCCAAAGAGTCGATAGGAACTTGAACCTCACAGCAGCAACTTGGAAGCGTTTCCAGATACATGTTATGTAAGCGACTCATGTAAGCATCATACTCGCGACAGTGACGTCAGCGTCCGAACCGTGCCTTTGCCGACCTGCGACACGGTCTTGCACGCGAACTCCCAGTCTCTCCTGTTCTCAGATCTCTTGCTTGACTATATGACTGGAGCGTCAATGCTCCGCGCTCGAGGATGGACAGCCGATGGCGCACCTCGTCTGGTCTATCGCGACAGAACGCGCCAACGGTCTCTTGTTTTTCCTCGACCGCACGGTATCTTCCCTGCCTTCCTTCTCACCGGCTGCTGCCGCTATCCGTTTCCTCCGCACGAGTCCGTCCTTGCCGCCTGTTCTGGGACCTCTTCCCTTCGTCTCTTCCCCAAACCTAGGTAGCTTCATTGTCCTCATCATAAATGCACCGAGCGTCGCCGTCCAGCGATTTGAGTTGTGCCTCCAACGCGTCGTCTTCCCGAAACGCTTGAAGCTCGCGTTCGTCTTGTGCGAATATCTTGAGCACCATACAGAGGAACCGGGCCCGACCAGGACGCGGCGCCGTACCGTGTCACTCTCGCAGGTATGTTCCGCTCGGATCAATATCGAAGGACGTGCCAGGCTTTTCAGTGTCGGAGCTCGAAGGGCGGGATGCAAGGATGGTGAGTCCCGAACGTCCGTTCAGCCCTCTGCCAGTGGACCCCAAGCCCGGGACGGCTGAATCGCTGCCAGTTCGAAGTTCAGGTTCTACCTCCACTGTACGTGCATTCAGCACTCTTATTGCCACAATTTCTGATTTTTCTCCCTATAGAAGCCGTGTACCAGCTTACCGGACGGAGTAGAACGCGTTCGTGGCATTTTTATACTAGTTGCCCGGCTGCGTTCGATCTCAACGGCCCTCTTCTTTATACAAGAGGCGAGATTCGCAGGATATAGGAGTAGTACCATGAGTGCGACGTCGCATTGCGAAATGCTGAGAATTCACTGACCGAGATACGCTTCAGTTGACAATGACGGTAGAACATCGTATGTATAAGGCCATGTTTCACTAGTCGATCGCAGTGCGGACGCAAAGGAGTGTTCACCTGTGAGTCTCCAATTACGACTTCCGCACAAACTGCACTCCTCGCTGATTCGGGGGCCCATAAGGCCGCAGTTCGGTCATCTATCGAGCGCTGCCGTACGAGCTCACCGATCGCCTCGTGGGCCCGTCGCAGAAAATGTCAACCGTGTCCGTCTGCACCGTGCTATCTGCACGCTTTGACCGTTTTACTAGTAATAAAGCCCCACCAAGATAAGCAGGCTGTTACGAGCAGTGGCCAGTTGTGTCCTGGCTGGAATGAGCTTACGATGATTTCGTGCGTCTTTCCAAGGCACACGCCCCCATTTCCCTCCCTAACGCCCTCCTGTCTGCGACGAAGGTGTCCGGAAGCCACCTGCAGCGCCCCTCGGCAGCAGTTCCATCAGGCTTAGAGTTCAACACACCGTCCTTATGACAGGTGAGTGGATGACGGCGCCGACGCTAAGCGGAAGGTAGATTACCTTGCTCAAGTGCTCATCGTCCATTGTTGCCTACAGGTGCGTATGCGGCATTCGAGTTTCCTGGTGTGGACCATGCTCGTTGATACCTGGCGCTTGATACCTGGCGTGGTCTGAGAATGTTTGTGGATGGGCAGGTGCTCTCGCAGGACGTCACGGAGGGTTTCATAAGTGTGTCGAAGGTTATGCGGCCGTTCCAGCACTGGTATGTGGGCCCACCTTCCTTCAGTGTGGCAGACAAGAAGCTGACGTGTACAACATGGGCTGCCGGCACGAACAGTGATTTGACGACAAGTCGGAGCGGTGCGACTAGCGGTTCAGCGTGTTTGAACAGTCGTAGTGAACTATCCTGTCAGCACACAATTTTTTGTTTCCGTCGTATTTATGCAGTTGCCATCGGGCAGTCCAAGGGAGGGAAGCGCTTCCGGCCAGCCGCTGGAAGAAGGCGTTCATTCAATGGGGTGTGGAATATAAAAAGATGCCTGCCGCTGGCGCTGATCTCCAGCTCGAAGATCCTTGAATTCGACCACGTCCTCATCACGTCCCATGGGAACGGGCAACATATGACCTCTCAGTGAGGCCCGTGCGTAGGCAAACCTTACCGTCCTCACATCTCGCCCCCGTTAGCCTTCCCTATCCACCCGTTGGCTGCCCCTCTCCGCAAATACTCCAAGCACATCGCGTTCAACGGTACGTAGTGTGGTAGAATGCGAATCGCTTGCTCCCTGTTGATCATAAATTGGCAGACCTTCGAGGTGATTCGCGGCCCCATGCGCCTTCTAGACACCAAGACCGGTCAGTTCGTTGAAGTAGATCCGGAGGAGAAGAAGTGGCGTGATGGGCCTCCGAAATGGGTGTATGCCATCTTGTCACACACTTGGGATGAAGATGGCGAGCAGACCTACGAGGAGTTGAAGAGGATCCAACTGCGCTATGCCCCGGCCCCGAAGACCCCAGCCTCGCAGGGTCACCCAGGCGCATGCGAGAACATTCTCCCGCCCCCCACCGAGCAGGACCGAGGTGGATCATCCCCCACACCGCCCCCTTCTCAGCCCCCTAGCGACTCTTCATCGTTGACGACGCCACTTCCGGAAGCCCTTGCCCGTTTCGGCCGGTCCGAGTTCCGAGCCTTGCTCTGCCTGTTTGGCGAGGTGTATGGCCTCACACGTCTTACCCCTGCTCCTGCTCCGAGCGATCATCCCGCTCCGGCCACGGAACGCCAGGCGACAGAGGCTCCCAAGTCCATCTGGGATGACCCCGATCTCTCGCCCAAGATCCGGGACGCATGCGCCGTCGCGCGGAAGAACGGCTACCGGTACATCTGGATCGACTTGTGCTGCATTGACAAGTCGAGCAGCTCTGAGCTTTCCGAAGCCATCAACTCCATGTACAAGTGGTACAGCCTCGCGACGGTGTGCTACGCGTATCTCGCGGACGTTCCTCCCGGAGATGACCATCACGCCGAGGGCTCCCGCTTCCGCAGGAGCCGGTGGTTTATGCGTGGATGGACGCTCCAGGAACTCATCGCGCCGGGCCGGGTGGAGTTTCTCTCCAAGGACTGGGCTCCCATCGGATCGAAGCAGGCTCTTGTCAACCTCGTCGAGAGCGTCACTGGGATCAGCGCCCGAGCCCTGTTGTGTTTGATGCCACTGGAGGAGTTCAGCATTGCTCAACGGCTATCGTGGGCCGCGAGGCGCAGGACGACGAGGGTGGAAGACAGGGCGTACTCGCTACTGGGTATCTTCGACATCAACATGCCGACCCTCTATGGCGAAGGCGAGCGCGCATTCCGAAGGCTTCAGGAACAGATCATGCAGCGTATCCCTGACCAGAGCCTCTTCGCATGGGGACGCATTTACCTGCCTGGCTCTCAGCTCCCCTCAGATCCTATCTCCACCCAAAAGCAAATCCTCTTTACGAGTTCTTCATATAGGCGCCGTTTTCCTACTGCCAATTCCCCCGACTCCTTCGAGAACACCAGAAATATCCGGCGCATCCCGCTCCCTGCCTCTCTCCACCATGAAATAGCATACACATTCACTCCATACGGTATTCGCACGCAGTTCCAGATGATACCCCTTACCCGTAATCTGCTCTCAGCCATGTTCCCTCGTGCCGAGGTTGAACTCAAAATAGAAGATGAGCCAAACTCTCCGAGTCGGTGGTACCTAGCCATCCTCGGATGTGAACGTATGGAACACCCAGGGTATCTCCTCGGACAGGTCTGCTACATTCCTTCCTCCGGGTCCGAGGTCGACTTCATGTACCGTGGATATATTGATTTCGATCAAACAAAGTCTGGAGTCCCCGTGCCTGATCTCTTGCCCCTATCCTCAGAAACCATTGAGCAATTTCGTCCACAAACGAAGCTGAAGACCATATACATTTCCCATCCCCAGTCCAACGACACCGACTCAGACCCGCTCTCGATCCTTCGATTTCAGCCATACACCGCGATCAAGTTGGTCCTGTTGACGGAGACCTGCGACGCCCTGCGTTCCCGAGGATACAAGGCCGACCTTCGCGATCCAGATCCGGACCACCCGACCAGTCATTGGCTCACCCTTTCCGGGGACGAGCACAGGATCACCGTCGAATTCCGGTGCACTCTCGAGTGCAACGGCGCCTTCCAGCAGTTTACCATCGATGCGGAGGTCAAAATGTCGGGATCCCATGGTCAACTCGACGATGTGCCGGACTCCCATCAGATGGATGGTAGCACCGTGTCCTGGTGGGACTGCACACGATGGAGAACCGGATCCCTCCATCCGAGTCGAACAGTCAGGTTGAGTACAGCAGGGGCTGGGACACTCACTCTGGACCTCAGCCTAGAATTTGCGGGCTACGGGACCTACGTCCTGCAGGTCGACGTGCAGAGCGACGCGCCGTCCGCACCCCAGGATGTAGAGTTGACGCTGCCCACATCGGATTCAGCCGCGGAGTTGGCTGGAGACAAGGGAAAGGAGGTCGGGTTGAGCGGAGACGACTCGCCTTCTAGCGCGATTGACTCGGAGGACTCAGAGGCTGGTCTGGAGGTAGACACAGGCGGACACGAGGTGGTACCTGGGGAGGCTCGGGACGTGGAGGATGCGGTCGACGAAGATGGGGATTGGTATATGGGATCGACTTGATGGACCGCTGCCGGGTTGTTTTCTTGTCACGTTACGGATAGTGCTCACGATGGACTATTTCCCTCGTATGATCTTACAGCTAATTCCCAATTTGTGTCCGAGACATTATATAGCATTTCAAATGTTGAACGTTTCGATGACGCACGAACGTTACGCCGGGCTAAACGTCTGTGTACACCAATCATACGTATTGCCCGAAGACCCTCTCGGCATACCATGAAACAAAACTGCGCTGCATTCTTCTCTTTCTTCCTAAGGGTCAGGCGAACCCTCTAAGTTCGATTGTGAAGACAATGGCCGGCCAACGTGTTGGTGAACGAGAGGTGGATGGAGGCAGACCAAATGACGTACTGTAGTGACGAGTTTTTGTTTCCTTATGTTATCATCGAGGCAGCAGGTGAGAGCAGCGGTCCCTTTGGCCTTGCGTATCTTCTCTCAGGTCACTGTGGCAGGGTAATAAATGGTATGAGATACGTTCAGAGCGTGTCCGAAGCCGGGATGTCGTACCTGGTTGGAGAATATTGTAGGGGTCAGTGGGATTTGACATTTTGCATCTCGTATCCACCGCGCGACACGCTGAACCGACGTGCACAGAGGTGGCGTTTGTGATGAAACAACCCTATAGGGGGGCGTATCAGGTTGGGAGGGACTCACCATCTAAGACTGTCTAGGAAACTGCCCGTGGAGCCCTCTTCGCAGCATCGATCTCAGGCTCCCGAGGCTGCACGGTTAGCAGAGCGGAGTCCTTGCGGCGTTGACTTAAAGGCTGTGAGCTAATACCTGTTTGCCGTAAATGCATGCATGATAAGTATAGATTTGCGTTGACTTGACCAGAGAGGGACGCACGGAGGGCAAATGACAGACGGACATAAGATGCACGTGCTGACGTAACAAGCATATTATGGCGGAATATCAAGAGGTTCGAAATGAAAGCGGGGTATATCCGCGTTCGCATGGCCGGAACTGTGGTTGCTGCGAGGTCGGACTCAGAAAACCAGAGGACAATGAGCCAAGCAGCTGGACAGAAAAGGGCGAAACTCACAGTTTTACTGCGCTAATAGAGGAACAGTGGCTGAAGCGGATGGGAGAGCGCAAAAATTTTGGAAAATTGTATGGTGGCCGAGCCAGGAGGGAGCGAGTGAGAGCGCGAGCTCGACGAGAGGACGAAAAAGGGGACCAGCGTTAACCCACTTGCGGCCTCACGCCAGTCACTTACCACGTCCATCCATGTCACACCGACCTGTGACATGCCGATCCGACTCGCGAGTCGCTGGTCATCCACCCCGCCCTCTTCCACACACCACGACCATCTTCTTCTTGCTATCTTTCTTTCGTATCCCTAATCCCGTCTCTCTAGCACTAGGTCATATCAGATGAGCCGGTACTCTATTCTGGGGGCCTCCAAACAAGTGTGAACTCGAAGGGATTCGAACGCCGGTAGGTCTCACCTGAAGAGGGTGAAACGCATGACTGATCACTGCAAACACCAGAGTCCCTGTTGGAAAGAGAGGCACGAGTTAGTTCCATGGATATTTGTGTGCCGGATGGCAAGAATATGGACTAGGAAACCAAGGGTAGTGAGTCTGTCTTCGGCGATTAGTGCTCCTTTCCCCTGGACGACTGACTTCTGGTTCTATGCGTATGTCCTAGCTTCATAGTACGTACCTGCTGGATCCTGCATGTACGTCGGACTCACGATTTCGATCCAGGTGGTGTGTACCAGCTTGTTGTCGAACCCAATGCTCCTGCAACGGTGAAGGCATATCCATGTTATCTATTCCGACACTTCTCATGCATGAATCTTTCGTCCCGGCTTGCTGTACAGCCTTCCCCATTCACTCAAAGTGGAATCATCAGCCACGGCGCGTTCACGATACGCTCTGCGACATTCAACCTCCAGTGCCATATCGCCCCCTCCCTATCTGACACCGACGTCGTTCCTTAGGTCTGTCCTCATTTCCGTGCTGGTGTAGCCACGGGTTTCGAATTCCTCGTTCACAACGACTTGCCGCTGTCACGGCATCGCATTTGGCGCCATCGCCCGTACGTCCAGACGAAGCCAGCGCATATATCCCACCCGAAGTGCGCCGCTGCAGCACGCGTCCCATGTCCCCAACTGCCCGCCATACGAGATGATCCACTTGGTGCCGTTACAGGCGATCCCGGCCGCACTTCTCGCGAGAGAGCACATGCCAGATCTCTGGGATTGGGACGGGGATCGTCTGGCCGCGCACCGGCTCACCCTTTGCAACGGCACGCGCGGCGTCGCTGTCCGGCTTCGGCACGCTCTTGCGGACGCTGACGGGGGGTTCACCATCGGCGCCAAGATGAACCTGGCTCAGACGTCGAGGCCTCCTCCGGCCGCTCCCCGCTCAATTCCGGACTCCGGCAGAGGCTCGGATAGCTGCATCGGGCGGATGATCCCACTACGTGACACTGTGTCCGGCATCCACGACGCGATCTCTTCGCATGCTGGACTCAAAGGTGAGCGTTCCAAACTAGAACCAAACAGAGCTCGGACGCTGATTGTACATCTGAGCTTCAGGTTCGCTGGCACGGGGTTCTAGTTCCCGACGAGCTTGTCTCTGAAAGCCTGTGGTTACGTATCGACGCATCGGGCCTATTGGGAGATGCTGGATAACCATTTCGGTATCTTACCGGCAGCCTCTGCGGAATACCTTTGCGTTCATTCATCCTGATCTCCCCCCCCAGCCGAGGAATCAAACCCATCGAAACCCGCTCCATCGATCTATCCGCAGAGCGCGACGGCCAGGACGTCCTACCGGATAGGTGTGGTACTCGGACGACCGCGTATGCGGTGTCGCGGCGGGGTCCGATAAGATGTTTCTCGGCGTGCAGCTCCTAGATGGACGAGCGGGGCGGCGCGAGCGGGAATGGAGCGGGAGAACGAGCAGGAGGCTGGCGAGAAGGATGCAGGATGCGCGTGGAAAGGTCGAGGCGTAGTGTTGGAGACTGACGCTAGCTACGCTGCCGCCAGGTGAGTGCCCAGTTGTTTGTATGATCACACTAAGTTACTTATTTCTGGGAATGTTAGGATGTCCGTCAGAGAGACTCTCAGTTGACTCCCCCGAGGCGCCGTTGCCCACGCATACAGCGAGGACGGTGACCACATTCTGACCTGCATGGCATTGCGCGTGCCTACTCGGCCATTCGATGTGATTCAACCTATGCTGTTGAGCACGGCCCGGATGCGCTCCTCGCACGAGGATATAATACGACTTCTGCGGGCCAGTCAGCATGGAGACCATCTGGTCGCGCGTTACCTCACCATCTCCGACGGTAAAAACGACATCGCTCGCAGTCCACTTCCGGCACGCTCCCGCGGGCGAACTTGACCCCGGACGTCTCTCGTCGCGGCGGTCTCCATCGGCGGCGGGTCCCACTAGCGTGTACGGCGCAACTTGAACGGGGTGGTGTTGAACAGACACAATCGCGCGACGCACTGGACTGACACGGAAGGGCCGACTCGAAACGCAGTCCTAGCGTCCGGGCGGCCTTCCTTCGTGGCGACGACCGCCGTGTGCACATTAGCGACGCGGCCCAGCATATGCCCTCCCCTTCGCCGGTCGAGCCGCGCGGGCTCCTCAGAGCGGATGGTGGCGCATCGAGTGTCTCGAACGCCGACCGGGACGCTTGCTTGCTGTGGACCGCGGTCTGGACTTCGCGGGCGTGGGGGTCTACATCGTACGTGTCGATATACTCCGCGAGCGCGATACGCGCCCCCCCCGGACGTCGAGTCGGTGCAGCTTGTGTCTGAGGCTGTCGAGTCAGCTGGGGAAAGGGCGAGGGTGGTCGGGTTTGTCGGAGGCTACTCGCTTTCTGGCGGTATCAGGACGGGGGACGAGGGGATATGTCGGGAGGCTTCGGAGGCGGGCGGTTGCGAGGTACCTGGAAACTCCAGGTTTGGAGGCCGTGGCTACGAATGATGGGGTGAAGCCGGGGATTTGGGCCACGGATCGACTTGATAGACCAGTTATTTTTCTTGTGCCAGCGATGTCGTGCGGCGGTCGCGACGAACTGTTTTCTTCTACGGCCTTATCGCCATTATCTCGATTTGTCTCGAGCTGCGATATTGCTTTTGAACTTTACCTTCCTGACGATACGCAAACGGCGCGCATGACTGAGCATCCGGATCCATGTCTACACTCCATGTGTATTGGCCGAGAAACGTCATGGGGTACAGTGTCGAGACTCAAGTAAAGCAACACCTCTTCCTCCGTTTTAGCTGAACCTCCGTTGAACCGGAGTAAGAGTAGACACTGAGGAATACATTAGCGAACGAGAGGCGAGCAAAGACAGCTCAAACCACGGACGGCGCGATAGCCTAGTCGTCGGTCATCGATTCATCTGCCACTTGGTCACGGTCGCGGGTTTGGCGTCCTCCGTCCATGGGGACGGCAAGTTCGAGCCGCGTTGATGCGCCTCGCAGTCGACGAGGCGATAGATGGCAAGGTTGGGGCTTCTTCGACTACATGCGCCGTCTTGGGTGACTATAGTGTCCACGTTGAATCGCCGCAGCGAGAGTAATGAGTGGGATGGGATGTGTTTAACAAGAGAGCAAGTCTGAACACAGCGTGGCGCACCTGACTAGACAACACGGTAGGGACCATAGGAAATTATGCATCTAGCATAGGCCCAGCAGTCGCCACGATGCAGCTTGAGTCGACCCGCGTATGAGGTCGTGATGAAGCGATTCCGTGAAGCAGAGTACGAGTTGGGTGGGGCACTCACGAAGTCATCCGAGAAACTCCCCGGCGAACATGAAGAACCGCTGGCAGCTCCCGTGTCCACTCCACTAGAAGCCGGTCGGTAAGTATCTGTTCATCGTGAAGATGTGTACGGCGACACTTCCATGCGGCGCCGAAGGGCCTACGACGGACGACACATAAGATCAACGGATTGACGAGATGCAGACATGCCAAGTACACTGTCACGGACTATTCGGGCATCCACGGGGATAGTTGGATTGGATGCGCGTAGCATGGCCGGAACCGTAGTTGTTGCGAGGTCGCTGGAAGAGCGCAGCGCGATCGGATGCAACTTCGAGAGAAAGGCCCGAAAGACATAGCTCCAGTGCATTGATGGAAGATCGGTGAAAACGGCGAACGAGAGAGACTGAGTGAAAGCAGGGCTTCCGCCAACTGTAAGACTGACAGTGGTTGACCGAGGAGAGAGAAGGAACGAGGATAATGACCTAGATGAAAGACAAACTTGCAAGCCCCGGATTCGAACCCACACCGGTCGGACCAGTGACTGATCACGCGTTACAGCAGTTGTCACGTCGGTGCGCAGCGCAGGCTGCGTCCGCGGCCCTCCAGGCTACGGCGACCACGATTGTACGCGTCTTCCTTGAACTAAGTTCCGCTGCAGTGCCTAGTACTCGTGTTCTCATCTGCCTAAATATTCTCCGACGCTGGACTTCGAATGATCCCCGCATCTTCTGCGCCTGGTTACTGTGTCTCCTGCAATGTTTTCGGTGCTTAGCGGAGCA
The DNA here is from genome assembly GCA_000338015.2 of Ganoderma multipileum BCRC 37180. Taxonomy (NCBI): domain Eukaryota; kingdom Fungi; phylum Basidiomycota; class Agaricomycetes; order Polyporales; family Polyporaceae; genus Ganoderma; species Ganoderma multipileum. Next base: position 29,249 of record BACB01001371.1, read on the forward strand.
CGACCCGAAGACTCGGACTCCCGGAGCCCATTGAATCCTACCCGGCCGCCGGTAAGGTATTGAATCTAAACTCAATGGCTTCTCGCACCACAAACTATCGTGATGGTTGCGACACACCATTCCCTTGGACAGTACATCTTCCTTCCCACCTATTACGCCGCTCCATCTGCCAAGATCCTTCGAACGCCCGTCTATCGTTCACTCTTTGCTAACCTGTTTCGGAGGCTATCTCGAACACTGCCCCTGCCGCAAGAAATCGTTTTCTGGCTCTCACTCCTCGATGGTCGCGAATTTATCGGGCCCCGTCGTCCTATCATGGCGGCGAGGGATGTTGGCCCCCGCCCATTCCGTCCCCCGCAGCGCTTCGTTCCTGTCATTACGCTCGAAGTACCGCGCGGCAGCCGCCCCGTTTCACGGCGAGCTCTTCAATATAGCGATGGGGCTCGGCGGAAGAGGACTTTGGGGCATCGAGCTTTCTGATGACCGGAGGAGGATTCGGCGGCTGCATTGACTCAGGCCGGGGTGTGCCACGGCCTATGTAGAAGGCCTGTTATCCAGAGCTCTGCCTCCGCACCCTCCGCATACATCGCCAGCCTCATTCAGTGGTCCCGGGCCATCGCCATTGTCCCCCACTTCACAACAATCTCCGAGACCCGGAAACCAATGCCGTCGGACTCCGCAAGTCAGCTGTCGACTACCCCTCCAAACTGTCTCTCCGACTAGCCACCCTGCAGACCCGAGCCGCCGCTCCACTCCTTCCTCGTCTAGCCAGACGACCGCGATTGAAGCTCACACAGCGAGCTGGCTGCCTGTCGGAAATGGACCGTCTCCCACAACATCAGCTGGATCGAATAACGGCAGTGGCAGCACATCCCCTTCGGTGGTATGCAACGATCCATCGCCCTCTACCGCTCCGACGATATTGACTATAGTTTCCACCTTTACGTGTTTGCCTTTCCCCCCACATGCCTAGTCTGGCGACACTGCGGATTTGTGGCCGTCTCGGTCTTCCTTGCCGTCTCCTGGTTCTCCAATCCATAACCCTGGGCCGCCGAATCCCCGCCAGCGGCTCCGCACTAGGGCGATGGTGGGCCTCGCTCTCGGTACATGTATAGTGATTGTATGTGTGGTGCTTGCCCTCTTATTCCTCCGCCGGCCCCGACGTGCGCGACGCAGATCAGAGCGCATGTCCGTCGAGAGCGCGCAGCGCTTCGAGCCATACTCTTACGACAGTGCGTTTGCAATCTGCCCAACGCGCGCGAGGGCACCACGCTAACTTTCCCCGACTGTTTGTTAACTTTCAGCCGCATTAGACAGCTCGAGCCGCCCCGTCAGCTCCGTATGGACGTTGTTCCCCTCTGTCTCCGTCTCCGTCTACCTCGACCTCGAGCCGAGCCCCGGCACGAACCGAGCATGGACTCGCTCGATTTCCAGTTCGCCGAGAAGGAATTGGGGGCCTACACCCCTGGCCGGTCGCCGTGTCCAGGCTAAATAAGCCTTCGCATTAGTTATCTCTCCGATCCCGGGAGAGACCCAACCGCTGACACAAAGCGCGTCTTTATCTTCCGTCCGTTCGCTGCACGCACACGGCGGACTCCCTCCCTCTTGCTCTTACCTCAACCTCCCTCCCACGACCGCTCCGAGTGTCAAAGCGACATCATCCTCGGAGCTCCTGACGCTCGCCGGAACAGACTACTTCACCGCGAACACTTCGAACCTCCACGACGGTGCGCTCAGGGGGGCCATATCGGGGGCGAGCCGCGCGACGGCGGCCTTGCGCGAGGTTCGGGGTATATTAGGAGCCATGTGACCGGCGGGACGGAATACTGACGTGGAGCTTAGATAACAGGCACAGTGCAGTGCGCGCATCCCCGGGGCCCGCGACGACCCAGCAGCGCCTTCCAGGTCTTGCCACCACCTCCGCTGTCCCATAATACTCTCCCCGTCATTCAATCGCTCTGTAAGACTAGGGTCGGTTCAAGTTCTCGCTGGACCATGGAGTACCTCATGTACGTACTCGGACAGCAACTGGAGGACATCTTCGCGGCCCAGGGGAGGATGCAAGATATCGCGGAACCCACGGTCAATAACTAGAGCAGGTATGTCATATTGACCCTGAAACGTTCCCATAGTGTCATATCGAAAAACTGTCCGCGCACGCTCCCGAGCTCGGGGAAAACATGGTTACAGACAAACAGAACATGCTGTCCATCCTCCACGCGGCGTCGATGCCTACAGAAGCGGCAGATTCGCTGATGACGAGGGACCTCGTATGCGGCGTTCCGTGGGACCTCCATCGCCAGTGGGGCTTAGAGAGCAGGAGGCGCGTGAGTACCACTCAATGAGGGGCTTGCTGGACGTTGGGGTATGGTCCCCGGGCGGGGCGGTCAGCAGGCGAGTCTCGGGTCCGCGTGGAGCAGGGTGTCTGGTCTTGAGGACGGCCCGGGCACGCGCTTGACTGCGTGGTGCTGTCCCAGAGGTACTGTACGAGAGGTCTGTCGCTGCCGTCTCAATGGCAGCGGCTGTACGTCCCCCTTACCAGTCCATTTCTATCGGCACGGGCCCGGGAGGGCTGCCAGCGCGTGTTGCAGGTCCTCTAGCCTGGATGGCCGCCCCTTTCGAACCATGCTCATTTAGTCCTGGATTGCACAGCTGAAAAGAGGCCGTCCATTGCGGGTGACATATTTTGCGTGGAGTGCGGGCGAGATTACTGTTTTATTTGGCGGCTGTGCAGGGCTGTTTTTGTGTGACAGTGATAACCCCTCATTGCAATACAGTTCATTAAACAGAGAAGGGCGCGAGTCGAGAAGCGACTTGTCCCGACCATCGTGAAATCAAAGTCACGGGCTTGCTCGCCCACCCTGAGTGCGGCGGACCAAGGTGCATCCGCGGGTTGTCGCATTCCCCTGGATACGCCAGATCGCCATCACAACGCGCAGGTCTTCAACACTCTTTCAAGGCCCTTCCGTTATCGACGGATTGTTCCGTTCTGTGAGTATATTATGCTAGTCGCTAGACAACGTCGTGACTACGCTTGGCGAAGTTCATGCTGACTTCTTCCATAGACACCTATATAATCCACTTCGCTGATGCCGATCGCATGCCCCGAAGTTGTCATCGCTGGAGGAGTGTGGACGTAAGTAGTTCATAATGCGATGACATTCGATGGCAGACACACTCACACAAGTACTATCAGTATTCGATTTCTTTGCACCCTCGATGGCCTGCGAGTCGATCGCTTTGGTCATCAGCCATGATGACAAGTCAGCCACCACCCGGTGATTATGGGCCCGGGTGGCCAAGCGTCGATGTCCCTGCCCGATTCTACCGTCAATTTCGCTGAGCCTTAACTTTATCCGCGCACGACACTATTATAGTGCGCTGCATTGCGTGCCATACTCTATAACCACTGCGCCGTTTGTCTCCCCCTAAGACTGGCACCGTTCCGTACTCTGTTCTTGAGGTAAGGGTTTCTGCAGTCGACTCCGTGCATGGCGTCCACTAAAACGCACGTTGTCACCCAGTAACATCCTCCCCTGGCCGCCCTATGTGCTGCAGTTCAGCCAACACGACGTGCTGGTGACCCTTCGCTCAAATACCACAGAGGGCTGTACGGATATTCGACATGCCAGCGTTCGAGTCCAGGCCTCCCATGACCATCACCGGGGCCCCCACCGTCGGGCCCAGCGGCCGACCTATCACTACCACATTCGTTCCCCCCACGGACACTACCGGTACCGGTACCGCCTCGCGTCCAATTACGTTCCCTTTGAGTTCTGTTGTTTCCGGCCGCGACGCTGCTCTCTTCCCTCGTCTCGTCGACAACTTGAAGCACGACGGCTGCGAGTCCGGTTCGGAGAGCTCAAGTTCAAGCGACAGCGATCCCGACTCGGATGACGAGGACAGCTCGAAGAAGGGAGAAGGTATCTCCAAGAGTTCGCCGGGCTGGAGGAACGTTATCTTCGGCAAGGCGAAGAAAACGTGCCGTGCGGGCAGTACCTCTACGTCGCCTTCAACGACGTCGCTTCCTCCCTCGCGGTCGCCTTCTTCCCCATACCCACGTCCGAGTCCTCCAACACAGTCGCCTACGCCATCCGTGCCTCCCTCAACCCAGTCCGCCTCGACGGATGTCCAGCCCCCGTCGAGTACCAAGTCCCGGGGCATGGGAGGAACCGGAATCACGGCGGGTTCGAGTTCGAACACGACGTCACGCCGTCACTCTTCCCCGTTTAACCCCCCGTCGGCGACGTCATCATCCGACTCCGGAGTATCGGCCGTAAATATGTCGCTGCCTCCGACGCCGATTCCAAACCCCACACAGGCCTCTTCCACCAATCCGACTTCAGGGCTGAGCGCTGGCTGTGAAGTCGCCATCGCGCTTGGGGTATTTACGGGGGTTACAGTCCTCGTCGCGGCCGCGGTCTTCCTGTTCCTGTTCCTTCGGAGGCGCAAGTATCGGCACAACTGCGGCTCCGCAGACCCGACGTCAAAGCGGCCTCGGACGTTGCCTGAAGGTGTGCCTGCGTTTCCTTTCCGCTCACCCGCTTACATCCATTGCTGATGCGGAATGGGGCGCCGGGCGGGATGACCCAGGTTCACTAAGCCGACCGCTCAGCTCGACCTTGTCGTGGCTTGGAACGCTTCCGATCGCGTCGGACTATGATCACTCTGAGCACAGACGCGGGTATGCGGCGAGCACCCACACGCGCGACCACCCGTTCTACGATCCCGGTGAAGAGCAAGGCAGCGCGAGACCCCCGCACGCCCCGTCACCGAACCCAGTCCAAGTCGGAAGTACGCTCGTACCCAACCCTCATCCTGAAAGCGGCGTTGCGCGTGTACCTGCGCGTGTCTCGAGGGACCGTTCCGCCTTCACGCTACCTTAAAACTCGGGTGAAGCGCGCGAGGTAGACGATGGCTTGGTCGGACCCGTGCTCGACCTGGGGGAGCTCTACGACAAAGACCGCGCGACCCATTCGCAGACTCACAGGCATCTGAAGAGCCAAGCGCAACTCAGGTGCGAGAAACTCGGTTGGGGTCCCGGACGTGGGGGCCCCACGAGGGAGAAGTGGACGTGGCTGCGCACTTCGAGCCGATTCGGACTAGAGTATCGGATTCGGAGACTCAAATGCCAGTGGATGATTCGCAGTGAGCTTTCCGCACTCGGACTATATTTAATACTCTGCTTACTGCATCTTTGCTTAATACTCACGCTGCGCTGCGTCATGTACCTGCCGGTGTTGCGGACATACTAAGTAATGTATACTGCTGGCCCCGGTTCCGAGCTATAGTTATATATTCCTGTGCGCTGCGTCATCCTATCCCCAGTCAGTCGTCACAGTTCTCGGTTACTCCTGCACCTCCACCCTGGCACTGTGTGCTAATGGGATAATAATAATTCGGACTTCCGGGCTTTTGTCCGGAGAACGACGCTGACCAGCTAGCCCAGGCCTTCAGATTATATGATGTCCTGAACATGTCGGTTGTTGAAAGGACCCTATCACGTTGGCAGCGTGGCCTCCCGAGCGCGAGATGGTTAACGTCCAAGTTAGTATGGCGTTCCAGTCAGTTGTTAGACGCCGAAAGGGCAATGCGCCACAGTTACGTAACGCCTTTGTTCTCGTTGCAGTGCTGCGGGAGCCTCGTATTTCGTTTCTTGCGTTTTGACCTCCAACACCTCGGATTTACAGCCACGCCCACGAAAGATCGCCTTCAAATACTCCCGTATTTGTATCTATGCCATCTATGTGACGATGGTGTGATATTACCTCTAGCTCGGCCGTCTCTCGCTCTCGGCGAAGCGCTCCTCAGGGCCAGCGCGCGTTTTCCTAGATGCCTCGACGTCTGATACATGTACGTTAAGCCTGTTGTACGATCCGCATCTATCTACTCACAATGTGGTCACAGGTCAATTGTATTGCGCACTCGCTGTCTTCCTCTCCTGGATAGACCTACAGAGGGATAGATGTGAACGGTCAAGAGTCGAAGCGCATAGCCCTGCGGTCGGACGTGATATATGGACCTCGGCAGGACGCTCGACGAGTGGTCTGGCAGTAGGCGCCTTTACGGTTATTTATCTCCTGTGCGAGCGGGCACGGCGGGGGAAACTGAGGAAGAAGACGTCGCCTACAACCTTTTGCCCAGAGGTCTGTTGCTTCGTCCGCGCTCGCGCAAACACGTGCATTCACTTGAAGCTACCGCCGATAAGTATGAGCGCGGAATCATGCAAGATGCGCTGTCCGGGCGTGACTACCTCCTGGTGTGGTAATCTCGCTCCCGTGTTCAATGGTGAGTCGATTTGACGGTGGTCACCCCTATTAACACACTCTGACGTCCTAAAGATTACACGCACGCCGCCCCTCGGCCTTTCTTAGCTTCTTGGGCTCCAAACAACCTCATGAACCAAACTCTACCACGCTTACTATTACTATTCTCACTCTCAACGTTCCCTATCGCCTACGGCCAGCAAGGTCCACAACTCGATTCGCTCAACGTCCTTCCGAAGCAATGCGGATCATTCACGTTCGTATGGTCTGGAGGAGCTCCACCGTATACGCTCGTTATAGCAAGCGCCGGTCGCACGGTCGTCCGAGAGCCATTTTCGGGCAATGGGACGGATAGCGCAACCTGGACGTGGGATCCCGTCGACATGCCAGAGGGAACCATCGTGTTCGGAGAACTGAAGGATTCTAATGGGCAGAAGGCGTTCACGCCTTCTGTTGCGATACAGAACAGCAGCGACAACAGCTGCCTTGCCATGGTGCGTGATTTCGATTTGCTCAACGGCCTTTTTTGTCTGATATTTATTATATAGAACGGCTCCGCATCGTCGAAGACCTCCGCATTATCAAAGACCTCTGCATCTTCCAGCCATAGTGGTGAGTTACCACATATCTATATATGCTGCCGAAGCACTGGTCGCTAACTTCTGACCGCAACCGCTTTTCGCTCCTTAGCATTTACCACTTCATCGGTCCCGATATCATCCATGTCGAGCTCATCTACCACGTCTTCATCTAGCTCGTCGTCATCCTCGACTCCGAAGCCCTCTCAACGGCTGAGCGAGGGCGCCATCGCACATATTTCGGCTGGACTGTCGATTGTCATTCTCTTCGCCGCCGGCGTATGGTTCTACTTGCACCGCAGGAGGAGAGTCCGCAGGGGGACAGGGACAGCGGTTCGGGGACTGTTTGGCTGGGGCAAGCATCGTGGTGGGTCTCTCGGCCTTTCATCCAGCAAATATTACGGGCCATTAAAATGCCGGCTTCCATAGTTACGCCGTACCATGGAGGCTCCGAGTCTCCGTCTAGCGAACGAGCCGTCGCTTTTTGGGACACAACACGTGCGTGGAGGTTCACAGGTGTGTCTCGCCAATTCGTTTTGTATTCGGCGCTCCACTCCTTTCTCGGGACTGCTTACAGACTGATTATTCGTACTAGGTGGCCGTGGTTCTGTAATATTGAATGCGGAAGCAGGCATGTCCGAGTCTTCTTTAGAAGGCATAGACCGTGGGGGGGATCAGAGCGAGCCTGATACCTCTGAGGTTCAAACACTAACCCGCGGTGAGCGGACGCTGCCTGAAGCTCAAACACATTTCTCTCTTCCCAGTTCAATAACTGATATTTTGTCTTGCAGCCTCGTTGGTGGCTCGCGCGTCTTCTGAAAATCCATCCGCAGCAGATTACGTCCCTCGGTCTCTCTCCTATCCGCGTCAGGCGCGGATCGACGGACCTATCTCGTCTGAGAAGCGCATACAGAAATTTAGGCATAGCGCGGCACCAGCGATGAGCGGACAGGTGGAAAATGCGACTGAGGATTCTCGGGTGTCCTCCGGCTATGTAAACCAAGGTCGTCACGGTTTACGCCGTGAAACGGACGGAGGGGTGAGGTTAGCCGGACGGAGGGCTAGCGAAGACCACGCGGACGACTTCGACCAACACAGCGCATCGGATGGGTCAACCTTGCCGCCTCCTTATTCTTCGCATTTCGGAGACACGTGGTGCGTGTGCTTGAGGCATACTCTTGCTTGGCCACGTCCTGACTAATCCCCGCTTCTACGTCGCGGTTACTCCAGATGCACAGGACGGTGTAAATAGTGCGTTGGACACGGCGGCGCGTCTGCCCCCTTATCTGTGCATTACGGCCGAAAAAGCTGATACTAGTAGCTGAATGTAGTCAGCCGACCGCGCGCGGAGGCTACCCTCAAATGTGTAGATTTGAAAGCGAGGTTAGGCTCGACAGATCTGAAATGCGTTGACTTTCGAACGCATGGAAACACCTGATGTAACGACACTTCGGATTACTTATTTCGTTCCAAGTGGCCTGGGGCGGTGCGTTCCTGTGTAACAGCCTGAAGTCCGGAACTATTTACTTATCGTCCGCGTATGGGTCCCAAGTCGGTTCCGCCGGAACTCATTGGAATCGTAATGTACAGTCGGTATATGTATGCTACTTCCGACGGTCAAAAGCGGATCTAGAGAATTAATGTCAGCAAGACCTTGGAGCTGCGAATGGCTCTCGCTGTCAGTCCCGGTGGTCGCTATCATTAGCGCCTGAAGAGCAGTGCATCACGTGTTCCTCCGAACTCTTCCAGTGGCCGTGGACGTGGCGACGAACGTTAACGTCCTTCTCATCCACTCCATCTACAACAGCCACCGACCGATTGCCATGGAACATATTCTGGGGTCTTCACACAGGAAGAACGGACCTCAAGTGGTACAACGTCCGCCCTCTTTGACGTCCGGAATCTGATAGACGTCGGAATCCGGTTCAATGCCCACCGTCGTTCAGTTCTTATGTTCTTGATATTGATACCATCTACTGCTCAGCGCCATTATCCGCGAAAACGACTTCCCCGCTGCTATCACGGTGCGCCATCGCCTCAGTTCAGAGCCGCCGCAGCGTTGCGACTGTCCGGATATCCAAATGCATACGCCACGCCTGTGCAGTTAAGTTTTACTACTCAGAGCTAGAACACGCATCTGCTGCGTGGCACCCAATGCTGACACTGCGCTATTTAGATCTTCCAGTGCGCATCCGGAGGCCCTCCTTTCTCCTATTCACGAACTGAAGAGGCCCTCGAGGTGAGCGATATCCGCCCTATTAGATTTGTGTTTACACTCATGAGTTCAGGTTTCCGAGGGAGGTCACCCTGGTACTGGGCATAATACGTGAAACGTTTGGAGGTTTCAAGGCGGCCAATTATCTCACAGGCTTTATCTTCCTGTCATGGCTGGAGAGGGCGTCGCCCTAGTCACTTTTGGCGGTGACGCCGGAGATGGTACCCCGTCCACAGCTACGTTTCCTGATCATCGCTCTTTCAAAGGCAATGGACGACCATTATCCAGAATCCAACACAAGCGCTATGCCGTCGCGATTCGGAGAAGGGGAGACAGAGACGACTGCGACAACTTCGTGTGTGCCCTGTTTTCATGGTTCTCCCCCAACAACCCTCCGAGCGGGCAACCTAGTGGTCCCCCTACAGCGGGGGAGCCCGATCACCACCACCATCGATCGAAATCACAGCCAGGCTCTCCGCTTAGCCCTACGAGAAGCCCAGACCCAATAACTTCGAGCCCTCCTCCAACCTCAAGGTCACCGTCGTCTACCGTTTCTGGCGCGCAGGACCCAAGCTCAAGCCCTCCTCTCTCTCCTTACCCATCAAGTGAATCGACTTCGATTGGAACGGCCACGGGGACTGCTCAGTCGACTGCGATTGAGACGTCCCCAGGACCAAGTACGCCTTCTCTCCGAACCTCAACTGGATCAAACGAGGGCAGCGCCAGCACATTCTCAACGTCCGGCTTGGATATCCCGTCCACCTCTATCATTACTTTGACATCGACGGTTGTTTCTTCCGTCGAGTCTTATCCACAAACCGTGCTCCCCTATATGAAGGCTCCGTCACAGTCCCAACCGCCGTATGGTGGTCCCGCACAGCGGACGCCGCCGAATCCGTCCCGACGGATGACCACAGGGTCGGTCGTCGGTATCGCCCTCGGTGCATTCGCAGTCGTTCTTTGCACGGCCCTGGCGCTCTTCTTTCTCTTTCGGTTGCGGCGCAAACGAAGGGGATCGAAGCGCATCTCCATCGAGAGCGCGAGACAGCGCCTCGAGCCATACTCGTACGATGGTGGGTTCGGATACCTGCTTCATTAACACGCATAAAGGTGTTAACTCAGCTTCGACTCTCTGCCTATGTGTAGATCGTCCGAGCCGCCCAGTCAGCTTTGTGTGGACGTGGTTCGGGTCCGTGTCCGTCGACCCGGAGTTCGGGGCCCAGCCGGAACTCAGCCGGCGCTCCGTCGACTTCAACTTCGCCGAGAAGCACGCAGCAGACGGGCAGAGTGGAGCGTACAGCCCCGGCCCATCTCCATGTTGCTCCCCAGCTCTGGCAGTGACTCAACCTCTGACGCGGGACGTGTCTTCCATCCATTTGCTACACGAAGGTCTTCCCCGCCGAGACATCCCTCTATCTGCTGTCGGATCTTCTTCATCCATGGATCTCCTCGCACTCGCTCAAATGGACTACGCTGTTTCGAATCCTTCGAAACACGGAGGCCGCGAGCTCGAACGCAATGTGTCAGGAGTAAGCCGCACAACTGCGACCTCAGGCGACGTTCAGAGTGTGGAGGCGTTATGAGACGGCCTGGCAGAGTGAAAGTACTACGACGGGTGAGTTTACTCTTCCTTCGGGGTGGTCGTCTAGTAGTGCTGAGTACTTTTAGTCTGATAGATTATTGCCATAACATATTCGCGTGGTGAATTTCCAGAGCTTGTCGTTCTGTGTTACATACAAGGCGAACAGTCCGAGGAGGACTGGTAGGGACGACAGAGTCTAGGTTGAAAGCAGGAACGCGCCACGCCATCCACCAGGAGGCAAGTCGATGTTCGTCCAATCTCTTCCGTTATCTATCTCGATATCCTGTGGGCGTAATTTAGTGTGGTGTCGCCACTATTGCTGCCATTCATCTATATTGATAAATTGTTGTACAGGTATCTATATATACCGCTTCGCGGATTTCGGAACAGTCGCATCTCGACGTTATCATATGCCTAAGGATTGCTGCGTGGTCCTCGATGGTGGCTCCATTTGTGGCCGACTAAGTACCATTCTCTCGCCTCAGTCGCACGCATCAGCCTGGCGACGACCGGTTACCATGACAGATTGTCACTTAGAGTCCTTGTTCGAGACACATTCTCCCGTAGTGCACTGCACGCTGTCAAACTCTAGCCGGGCAAGTCACGTAGAGCACCATATACCCTCCACGCCGCGCCCTGCAACCCCTTCCCCAACCTTGGTTTGGCGTCCCGCGTGGGCTGCATGGTGCTCTTCCATTGAGGTGAGCGCGCGTGGATTTCATGAATCTCCCCGCACTAACTATCATTTAACAGCAAGTTTGGCAGCGACCTTGACACTAAGTAGTACCGCGGTATCTGAAGGGTAGAGCGTGGACGTTAGCCTCTACCAGCTGCCCGTCGCTATGCCGGCATTCGTGATCAGTCCCGAGCTTGCAACCGTGACCGCAACTTTCACTCTTTTGGATGGGCATCCTTTCACGTCCACATTCGCTATCGCCACCGGTATTTCAGGTTCAATTACAATCCCCTTTGGAAATCTTTCCGATGCTTCTGAATTCCGCGGCGGTGGCTGCGGCGGTGGACCTGAAGGTCAAGGCGACCCTCCGCTCGACACACCCCAGGACAGTCCGCCCTTTCAACCGAAAAGACTACCCGGTTTCATCAAGAACGGGAAACCTACGTGTCCTCCTGATGCCGGTAGCGGCGCTACTCATGCATCCGCCCCTCCCCGAACTGTAGCACCGAGTTCCTCAATACAGCCTTCCCCCACCTCTACTCAAGCCCGCCCTTCCACTTCGACCGGTGGTCAACCCCCCCAAAGCACGGAGTCTTCGGACGTGCAAGGCACCACCGGAAGTCCTAGCACCACCGCAACCCTCACGGGATCGTTTCCCAGCTCTTCTCTATTCCCGCCCTCCCGTGACCCGTCATATTCTACCCCCTCCATGGGAAGTCCACCAACGCTCCCAGCACCGACGTCCACACAACCCTCGCCTGAGGCCCGGGGGCTGAGTGCGGGGGCGGCCGTCGGTATCGCGCTGGGTGTTTTCATTGCAGCAGGAGTCCTCGTCGCCGCAGCCATATTCCTATTTCTCCACCGGCGTGCCCGGGGCAGATGTTTCCGGAAGCGTGACTCGGACTCGATGAGGCGGCAACTAAGGTCTTCGGAAGGTGCGCTCGTGGTTTGCTTCTTGCTTCTCGCCCTCCTTTCTCCCTTCGCTGTTGATATATCGCTGACCCGCTCTCGTCTTCTATCACGGTCGTATGGCGTTTAGATTCCCCGAGGCAGTCGCTCAGTTCCACCTGGTCGTGGTTTGGTTCTGTCCCGATCGGGTCACAGCCTGATCCTGGACACAGACGCTACGGCGCGAGCCCTCACTTGCGCGACGACCCGTTCCACGGTCCCGACCTGGAGAAGGACATGAGCGTTAGTATTAATCCTTTAGCGTGGCGAGCACCGCCGTCCGCACCTCCGCACACCGAAATCCAACTGGCAGACCCAATCTCTCTCCACGTCTCAGTCGATCATGCGCCGTCAGGCCTTACTCCCCCGCCCTGGTCTCGTAACCCCGGGCCACCAAGACCTGCCAGTCAGAAAGGCGTGGCGCAGCTACTCGCGCTGGTTGCGAGAGCCTTCTCACCCTCTCCCCCGCCCATAGATGTGACTCTGACTGCCTCGCGCGGGGCCAAAGATGACTCGGAGGGAGCCTGGGACGTCGGGAACGTGCGCCGGGATGATGTCGAGGTGCAACGCGCGCACAGTCCGTTCGCAAACCCGCGAGTCTCGAAGATAAGTGAAGGATCTACGGTGGCCAGCGCAAAAGACGTTGTGAGCATAGAGGCTCTGTGAGGAATGAGGGGGGAAAGGTCGAGGGAAACGCCGTTCGAGCATGGATGTTGGACTCCCGAAGTCGGCTGATATGTAGGATTTGGACAATCGCGGGCGGTTCGCTACTATACCTTTGCATCATAGCCATTACTTCCAGTATCATATACCTATCGCGCACTCTGATCTGTCGTTGTTGGTCTCTTGTTGGTCCCTCAGCGCGCTTTCACCCCGCGGATCCGCTGCGCGACAGCTCGACATCACGTGGTCATCGCGACGTGGCGGAGACCAGACGCTTTCAGTCTTTCGAGCACCTATCTCTCGCCATCATGGACACCTTCCAGCTATCGCCCGAGCATCTTTGACTGCCGCCACGGCCTCTGAACGCATGGAGAAGAAGTATTAGCGTGTGTGTAAGGCTTCACGGGGGAGGCATGTTCTCAGCCGTTGAAGGTACGTGTCGTGTGGAACGGAACCTTCGTGCTATGGTGCCACCAATTCATCATATCATCTGTCAGATAGTACGATGCTTCTTAGCTCATTGCACAACTGACGACCACTACCCTGCATAACCCGGGGCATTGCGAAGTCTGTTTCCGCCGCTAGCGGTGCATGATCTCGTCCTGTGGTTGGACTCCCCATGTTGGCCGCCCGCAGAGCGGTCGGAGAAGCGAGTTAATATTGCCCGCCCGGCAGTTCAAGAACAGAGCGGTCAAACTTCCGTACCTTGCGATTGAGTCGTGACGTTTTCAACACCGTGGTATATGGGGCTCGCTGGCGAGGAGGCATCGGTTCCAACGGAAGCTTGAGGATTTGTCCTTCCCTCGAAGTGCGGCGCCGCCTGTTACGTTTTTGCCAGGTGAGTGCGTCATTTGAGGTTGTAACAGGTGTACCGGCCTAACTCCTGTCGACACGCAATCTTACCCCAGATTCGTAATAAGATGACCAATATGGTTCCTCCATGGCCCATTTTCAAACGGCTCATATTGGCAGCTGCCATTTCGAATGTCGTTATCACGGTTCGACCGACCACCCACCTTGCGTCTAGTCTGGACTCCTGTCCACTAGGAATTGGCCCTCCACCACGTAGTTCCCTCCGATTTGCCCCACGGGCGCACTCGAGTTCGAGTTCGAGCTCGAGCTCAAGTACAATTTTGACTTCAACTTCGACTCCGACTCCGCCTTTGAACTCGACTTCGACGACTTCAATTTCGACTTCAGCGTTGTCAATTGGTGCTCGTTCTTCCTCTAGCACTCCTTCTACCTTCCCTTCGCACTCTCCGTCTACGTCAACCACAGCCCCTACAACCATTGTCTCTACCACTCCGACGGCTATCTCAAACTCCATCCTCGTATCAGGTCAAGGTACGCAGCTGGCCGTGTCAGGTATATTTAGCATCGCATCGTCTCTTACCCGGTCTTCGATGGAAGAAGGTGGTCCTTCGGTGCGTGCGGCTGCTCCGTCTATTTTCGCGCCAGCAAAGTGATGATTGGCGACTCAGAATCAGTCTATGGCCTCCAGCACTCCGTCTTCTTCCCAGTCGTCGAGCAATTTGACTACGGTTTCCCAGACTTTGCGCCCTTCCGTGCCTCTTGTATCACTCACCATGGGTCCTGGATCATCTCTTCCCGTATCCTCGTCGCCGCCGTCCACCGAAACGGCGATTACGCCGACTACGCAGGCCTCTGTTGGTTCACAGCCTTCAATCTCAATGACACCAACCCCTTCAGCCGCCGCCCAGAAAGAGTCCTCGCCCAACAAGCTGAACACAGGCGGAATCAGAGGTGTTGTTGTCGCTGTACTCGGCTTTTTCTGGCTAGCCGCGCTCGCGCTCTGGTGGCTGCTCCGGAAGTGGAGAGCGTCAAGGATACAGGGCACGAGGACGGCAGGGACAGCCTGGCGTCTCGGAACGCACAGATACGAACGTGAGCACATCCAGTTGGAGAACTGCCTCTGTGCCTCGTGCATCAGCTAACCTACACCCTCCGACTTCTTCGTGCTTCCACCTCTTCTCGTTCTCAAGCAGAAGCGGATGCGAACGAAGCGCCTCCCTATGGTACAGCCGCTCCGGACGCGCTCCAGCCCGCATCTCATCACGGATTCGGCGACAAAGAAGCGATGCTGGATGACTCGTCCCCAGCCCCACTATCGCGTCCGCACTCCCTGCTCCCCAACCCACCCCCGCTAGCTTCAGAGGCGGCACGGTGCCGCTCCGAGTCGTCCGCGACGCTCGTCGACCGCCCACCAAGTCTCGGTCCAAGCCGCCCGGAGAGCCTGAAGAACACGGAGCTGCTCGCGCTGGCGGGGACGGACTATTCCATTGCGGTCGCGCGCGCGGCACGTTCGCGATCCTCATCCGCCCCGCAGCTGTACACGACCACATCTAGTACGGCCGAGCTACACGCGGCGTTTGGCGCAGAGCTGGTGCGGACGTCGACGAACCCGTTTCGCGCGCGGCTGCGCGCTGCGGAGATCGCGCGGCAGAACGCGAGTACGAACCCGAGGCCGGGAGATGACGACGATCAAGACTGGTGGGCGGGCCAGGGAGCGTGACTTGGAGTCGCGACGAGGCGAGGTTCGCTGCCTCTTTTCGGGCTAATTAATTATGTTGCAGAACGGCCGCTGTGGTTTTTTTTTTCCTGTGTCAGTTCGTTGTTTGATATACTCATCTGCAGTGGTTCAAGAAACATTTTTGTGTGCGCCCGCGACTCGGCTAGGGTGCTCGCGAGAACCGGGCACTCCGGGACTTTGTGTTGCTCAGCCGCGTGGATATCTCTTCTGCGCTTTAGCGTTAAGTTGTCCGGGGGCCCGCGCAGGTGCCAGTCAAGCTACGTTGACGAAGTGCGTCGTCCTGGCTCTTATTTGATGATGTTGGTGCTGATAGTGCTCATACATGTAGTCCACCTGGCGTGCTCGGCCTGACATGACGTGCCCCTCAGAGACATCTCATCTCGGGCCTTCCCGAGAACAAGCCTCTGTAAGGTAGCGACACGATGATGTTGCATGGATGAAGGAACTATGCGGCCGGGCTGCTTCCACATACATACTTCTTCGTCTGGTTGCGCTTCCCCGCAGTCGCACCACATTGTCTTCGCCATCTCCTGAGGTCCGCAGAAAATAAGCCCACGTAGCAGGAGCCACTTTGCGGTAAGTCCAGTTGGCTTTTGGGTGGTTGTGTGTGTGTGTGTGTGTTTTAATCCGACGACGGCACTTTGCAGCTCGGCTGGTCCTAGTACGCATCGGAGACCTAAACGCGACTTCATTGGATCGCGATCGACCACGAAATGCCCCGCGCATCCCTGTCGAAAAATCGCATTCTCTCAAACTCGGTCGCTGGCGTCCTCGCCTTCCTCTCATGGCCCGCCGCCACATACGCCCAACTCGTCATTTTAACTATTTCCCTCAGCCCGAACCCGCCCCGGCAATGCGAAATGCTCACCATCCAATGGGGCGAGACAGACTTGGACTCTCCTCTCAGGGTCAATCTCATTGCACAACCCACTCTCAAGGCAGGTCTCGCTCAGACACTATTTCAAACAATTGTCAATGTCCCCACCCGGTCCGCCGAATGGCTCGTCAGCGCTACCAGTGGCGCTCCGGTTCTCGTCGAAGTGGTTGGAAAAGGGCCCTCGGATCTGCGGATTCAGGGAGTGAGAACTGCGTTCCAAGTTCTTCCAGGCGAATCGTTTTGCTCAACGACCTCGGTACGTCATCGCGCTCTTTGGTATGCTGCGCTGGCATTTCATAGAGCGACCACCTCCCAATACCACACCGACCACCGCTTCAACACTCTCGGGCCGCATCTCAACACCTTCACCCAACAGAATCCGAGTCCTCAAGACCCAACGCCGACACTGTCAGTATCATCAACCCCGAGGAATACTTTGCCGACTCCTAGTTTGACCCCACCGCCGGCGCCGTCCGCGACTTCGACGTACCTCGATAATGCGACCTTGAACAACCCCGCCGGCATGACCTCAACCTCTTCGTCTTTCGTTGACCACTCAATGCATCGCATGGTCACATCCATGTCAACAAGTTCAGCTCCGTCAACTACCGGCTCGAGTACATCCCACCTCACCGCTGGCGGTGGAGTTGGCCTCGGGGTCGGGACGACCGTCGCTGCAATCTGCCTGGTGTTGGCGTTGGTCTTATACGTTAAGCGACGCCGAAGGCACCGCCCCCCCCTGCGCCCGTAAATCCGCTTACACTGTCCCGTCCGTATCCTTGATTCGTAGCCTTCTCCTTAGTCCTAACGTATTGAATCAGAATCTACGGCCCACACCCGCTCCGGAAACAGAGGGAATTCTATGTCACGCCGAAACTCGAAGTTGAAGATACACATCTTGTCCTCGGATGCTGATACCAAGGATCGCGAACGCGAGGAAACGCGAGAGACCGTCACGAGTAAGTGGAACCAGCCGGGGCCTTCTTCCAGCGGCTCATATTCTCGTTCGCCAGGTTCACTCCTCGCCGGAGCCTCTTCCATGCGCTCAAGCTCAAAGATGGGGCCCGATACCCCTGCGCATCTATCCCGTCACCATCGAGAGGGTACCCACGGGGAAGACCTAGCTGAGAAACTCTTCCGCGAACTGAGGCTAAAGAGAAATAGGACCATACCGATGTCACGCGGAGAAAATCAACAGCAGAAAACGCAGACGGACACTGCGCTTGAAGAGGGAGGCCAGTACTGTGCTAATCCACCTGTCGAGAGTAGCATGCGTCCACAGAACGAAACGGATGCAGAAGCGGGGAGCATAGCGGTACGGAGAGCATGCGAGCTTGAGATAGCTGCAGGTTACCTCGATTCTGAGTTTCGTAGCACGTCGCGTGGGTCCACTTTACCGCCGCCCTATTCCACGCACTGTGACAGAGATACCTAGGTCGTTGTACGAGTTTTTGGGGACGGCAGGATGATTATTGTAGTACGCGGGAATACTATTTCTACTGTGCAGAAGCGTCGAACTTGAATATTTGAATTCCAATGAGTTCCGACGATGACACTGACCGGAGTGGACTGCTCGTAATGTGCCCAATCGCGGACCACATCACGGGCTACAATTGTGTGATCTACACTGTGGGCCCGTCTGACTTGGCCTGAGTCGAGCGCTTCAACTGAATGACATCATATCCTGCTTTTGGCAACTTAGACGCTTGTCAGGAGACGCCGATAGGGCGTTCACTGAGAAGCTTTCGCTGGCACTGCAACTCCTCTTTCCCCTGCAGCTCTTTCACTCGAGCGTATTGTCTTATAATCTCAAGGAATTCTCCAAATGTGACATAGCTTGCGATTTCGCCAAACTTGCTTTCGACCTCTCTCTCTTCGCTTTACCTTGAACCCGAGCTTAGGCCCAGGGTTGATCCATCTCGCAGCCGCACGCTACCACCGGCAGCCCGACTTGCTTGAAGTTCAATGGTCTAGGCTCTGACTGCGCGCTCTCTACGGCCAGAAAAAGACTCCGGATGCGATAACGAAGCTATACGCCACCATATACGGCAGAGCACTCGGACCTCCGTTTCCAAAAAGCAGGAGCCTCCGCGAGACCCCGGCAACTGGTTCGTAACTGGTGACCCTCGCGCCTGACGAAGCTGAAGGAGTTAGGAAACATCCGGAGTAACAGAATGTATAAAATAGGAAAGATTGCGCTCTCAGCGTTCATAGGAAGCAAGGCCAGTGCATCGATCTGCGAATCATTGGTGCGTCTTCTACTTCTGTCTTTGGGTCCTCATCCCCTCATCGCACCTTTGCATCTCAGCATTCACGGTACCCTCAACAGACTTACCACATGCCACGCATCGCCGATCGACAATGTATCCTCATTGTGAGGGATCAAAAGCGGAGGTTCCTGGACGATGAGCGACTCCGTCAGTAGGCGTGTCGCGATCGTCTTAGGGTGGGGCATAAGCCGGGCTATAAGGTACGCCTCAAATTTTCTTGCGGCATCCGTTGTATTCTGTGTATCCTGTGATTGCAAGATTCCCCGAATGCGTCGAGACTGAAGGGTTCTCTATCGCAAGCGCCTGCCCCTCGTTTCCACCGTCTCTATACTTGGTTCACGATCACCTTCGGTCCGAAGGGGACATGGAATGGGACTAGTTCCAGGACGTTCTGGGAGATTGACTGCCCCTACGCAACTGTCCACGGACGGAGCTGCACGCCACAACTGGAGTCGGACTGTTCGCAACTGTGGCTTATCGGTGTTCGAACGTAAATAGACATACGCTCACACCTTGTTCTCTCTATGTTCCTAGGTCTCGTCTTCTACTGGATGCCTCGAGGACGAGAAGTAACGTGGCGGAGTCTAGTTTATCTGGTCGCGCTTGACTGTTGCTAGCGAAGGTGTTGATTGGCATTCAAGGTGCGTGACGCCGCCTTCCTAGATGCAGTAGTTCCGGCACACCCGAACGTGCTCGCTGACGACTTTCCCCGCTCTCGGTAGCACAAATGCAACACGGGAAACGCTCCCTCGTTCATCCCGGGCCCGTATGGAAAACCCACTGGAGCTTTCGGCCCGCACAAATTTCCGTCCGCGAGCCGCATTCGATCTGTATCCCTGGCAACGGTTCATCTGGTGCGTTTTTGATTATGCCGACCGTGCGGAGCAATCCGACAACTGTCATCCAGTGCCACGTTCGATTAATGTTCCACCCACCAACGCCGTCATTTAATTGCCTTGAACTGTACGACGCGCCGCCTCTTTATCACCTGATAATATCACTCTCGTCGGATACCACGCAATTTGCGGCAATGCGTAGGTCTTTCTGTCCTGCTTCGGGCGTGCCTCTCTGAAGAGGGTAGTGCCTTTCCAGTGCATGGCTACCTAGTACGCCCACGGTGTCCGTTATTATCGGCTTCCATTCCCTGCAACGGTTTGCGCCGCACGGGAGGCCGTGTTATCTTCGCGTTTCCATTGCGATACCAAGATCGCGGGGAGCATAGGTGTTACTTAAGTGAGACTCTGTAGATGGGACTCCGCATAGACTCATACAGTCTACTCCCCGTCGGCAGGTGAGTAATCCTGGGAGAGCTCCTGCTCGAGGGATACTGATTATGCTCATTGCGAGGCACCTAGGGAGGTCAAAAACGGTCGACCAATCGTGCCGAAACCGCGATGTCATTTCGATCTCGGAGGATGCCACTGGGCGGACGGGGGTCGCGTGCGTCTGAGAGTCTCGCATATTTGTCGTACAACACCCCAGTACTAACGTTCTCCGTCCTCCCCCCAGTTCGCCCGGAGACCATGTATAACATCACCTTGGATCTAGTCAACGCTCCCCCGACCCGATGTGAGGCGTTCACAATTCGGTGGACGGGCGGTGCTGTTCCGTTCGTCGTGCATCTGCGTGATGACGACGAACACACCCTGCGTAGTCTAGGGCCAACCACGGACGACTTCTACGTATGGGACCCAGCAGACCTTCCAGCTGGAACGCGCTTCTTCATTCGGGTGCTAGGCTCTGACGACTCCGAATCCCGCATAAGCGCCGCGTTCATTGTGCAGCCTGGGCCGGTCAGTACGTGCCTCCCGGGGTCAAGTTCAACTACCGCTTCGCCCGAACCGACAGCACCCGTCCCGTCAACAGCCTCGAGCGACCTTAGCGGGAGCTCAACGTCACTGGTTTTTCTTCCGGCTCCAGCCACCTCCCTTACCACCACGACGGATCCTCCGTCCGCCAGCATCAATACCCGAACCACTGGTACTCCGTCTTCCGGTATCCCAGTCGCCGATCCTTCGTCCCACTCCCTATCCTCGACCTCGATTGATTTCACACCCTTCGTTCTGACGACTCGGACTTTATATCCATTGTCATCACCTATACCCACTCAACGTCTGTCGAGTGGTCAAGTTCATCCTAATGCCGGATACGCTGTCGGGATTGCCATGGGGCTCGGCTGCGTTGCAATTTGTGGAGCGTTAGCGTTCTGGCATGTCAAGCGACGGAGGAACTGTGCGGTTGCATCGTCTATGAATTCGTTCATAGGTGCGTTCCTTTTGTTGCGCTTTCCGATTTGCTCTGGACACTGACATGGTTGCACCGGATTTCGCCCTCTGGTTGTGCCCGGCATCCGTTCGTAGACAACCGTGCCACTAATCCACGGACTGATGGGACCGAAAACGAGATGGTGAACGAAAAAACCGGCTCATCTGACCAGGATACCGTACACAGTAGGGGACCACGGTATGAAACGGATGGAGGGGTGAGTTTGGCTGGAGGGAGGGTCGGAGAAGTGGCCATGGACTCGGAGGATGATGTCGACTCGCAGGAATCGGGTTGCTCAACCCTTCCGCCCTCTTACTCCTCCGACTTCGGACACAGTTGAATTCCATTATTTTCCGATAATACATTGCCTAGTGTTGCCTGATTATCACAGGTGCCAGTGTCCGAGCCTGAAGCAGATTCGGCTTCAACAGAATGACGTCATGCCCTGCTTTTGGTAACATAGACGCGCTTCGGGAGATGCCGTCTCCGAGTCAGCGGTTACTCGTGGCAGGCAGGGGTTCTCGCTTTTCTCTGGCCGTTTCTTCAGTTCAACTTCAAGACATATGTCGGGCCTCTCCTAATCAAATATCTGCCTTGGATATTTTGCCAACGTTCCTTCAGGTTGTCGACCTCTTTCCGAGTCTCACCACGGCTTGCCGCTTCCACTGTCCACATTCTAAGGCTGAGTGCTCGGCCTCAAAAACCCCTCGTCGCACACCCGGCACTTCAAACAACCACTGAGCATCCATACATGGTTCGTAGGAGGTGAATCCTCGGAATGCCTGGGAAAGGGAAAGAAGGTGACTCGGAGTGCATTGGGTTGCAAACCCAGGCCATCCATGCGTCTTCTGCACTTCCTTGGAACACCGGAGTGCTCACCCCTTGCTCTTCTTCTTAGGCTGCGCGACGCAGGAAGACATAAAATGCATCCTCACCATGAGGTTTAGGGCTGGCGGGTCTCTGACTCCCCCGTCGCGACAGCGGAATGGGCACGGGAATGCGCGTGAGGGTCCTGGCTGCACGGGTACAGATACAGGTATCCAAGGTACGGGTTTGGTCGGGTACGGATCTATGGACGGGCAACCCGTGGTAGGAGAGGTCCCTGTGGGAGCGGTTCGAGACGTGACGAAAGTTGAAGGTTGAGGAAGTGTGAGGAGCTTCTAGTGGTGCGTCCCAATATCTGAGGTCTCACGTCTAGGCATCATTTGGGACGTTGCTGGCGTGTATACCTTATGTCAGTCCTGACTCTGGCGTATTTGGCTGCAGGGACCATTCCTGGATATGACGATGAGGTTGATTTGGATCCGTCTCCAATCAACTCATACCCGTGGCCGTATCCATATTCGAGGTGTACCCCGGACATGACCCGTGTCCATCTCTACCTGCAAGGACCATGCTTCAGGGTGCGTTGTCACTGTCAAGTTTTATGTGGCGTCCATCGGATTCGGTGTGTTCGGTGAACGCAACATTACAATTTCCTGAACACATCAAAAACGCGGTCACGTCTCTATCAATATCACTTACTCCTTCCCACCATTTTCCCGACTGCTCCATCACGTTCAGTCTGGAGGAGATACGGAGCGTGCCTGGCAGCCGGTCGCCTCATTGCACACGCGGCGAGCCACCCCGGTATGCTGGCGTCCAAATCAGGGTGCTTGCAACTGTGACTGTCTGGCTTCGCACAAGCATAAGCATACACTCACACCCAGTTCTTTGTATGCAGCTCCCACTGCGCGCGGTCTTTCGAGGCGCGGCAGTGCCTCTATTGCGTGCCTTGCATCAGCAGACTGCATCGTGTTCAATGGTACTTCATCTGCTGCGGCGCTCTCTGTTGCCTTACCCATTCATCCGGCAGGGAAGGGAAGGAGAACTGAAAGAAAAACCCGCCGGGCTGATTGAGATCCGAGTAGAGGTGGACGGTGACGCTCAAAGGGTCTTGACAGTTGAGGTAAGAAGGCAGGCGGCCAAGTTCTCCTGGCAGGGGTTGGGCGTTGCCAGCGAAGGGGTAGCGAATCTTCTAAGGTCCGTGCCGTCGTTTTACTAGATACTGCGGCGCCAGCTCATCTGAATTGCGCCGCTGATGACGACCCCCACGTTTGGTAGCTCGAATGCGACACTTGAAACGCACCCTGGTTCACTGGCACCCCAAAACTCCTCCAGTAGAAGTACCCCAGTCTTCAGCTCTCCCCGACCTCCGCCACAATCAGCGATCTATGTACATCGCCAGATTGAAGATTCCTTATCTGGTTCGTTTATGATTATCCCATCTACTACGTGGTGCGATCTGACAACTGACATCTAGTGCAACGTTCGAAGGTAGGTTCCGCACGCTTTGTAGTTCAAGGGAGCCTCTCTATCGCCTTCTCGTATCAGCGTTGTTGGTTACTGTGCAATCCACCGTTACACTTGACAGTTTCTACAATACATTTTTAGATATGTTAATCCTAGAGAGGGAGTGGATCCCTACAGTAGCGCTACCGACCTAGTACGTCCACGGCGCTCATCGTTTTTAGCTCAGCTTCCTCACAACCATCTAGTACGCTGTATGGATATTATGTTCGGAAAGGCTGTGCTGTCGTCGTTCCATAAGTATCAACAACTCGGGGAACGTTGACGTCCGCCCTACTTAACTGCAGCATTAGCCGCCATACGTGCTACATCTTTGTACCGTCTTCCTTCTACTCTCCGGTAGGTAAATTATACAATGTTTCAGCCTGAAATATACTGATTCATTGTTTTCGCGGCGTCCAGGATAGACCTCCTATGGGAATGTCAATGCCGTCAACTATTTGCACCACGAACGCGGCGTTATTAGTACCATGCAGCCCGGCCCTCTGTGGGCACATGTCGCGTGCGTCCTATTGCCTTGTCGTACACTTGGCACTGCTGTTCGCCGCCATTCTTCCAATCTACTCGGCCCACACGCAGAATATCAGCCTAGACCCGATCAATCCTCCTCCAATTCAATGTGAGCCGTTCACATTTCGGTGGACGGGTGGCACGCAGCCCTTCTTGGTGAACATCCTCCAACAAGGTGGCCTAGGTGGACGTTTTCTAGGACCAAGCAACAACACCTTCGTGTATTGGGAGACGGACTTTCCTGCTGGGACTACACTAAAAGCGATAGTCTCTGGTGTCGAATCTGAATCCGATCCATCTGAAATATTTACGATACAACCTGGGACGATCGGTACATGCATTGGGCTACCCGTGTCCAGTCTAGTTACCTCTTCAACGGAAGGATCAGTGCCTATTTCCTCAACAACCTCTAGTACCTTTGGCGGGCACTCATCATTACCACTGGATGTCTCTCCAACACCTAGTACCTCGCCTGGGGTGTCCCTCATGACCGATCCATTTCCCTTCCATCCCTCGATGACAGACTCTTCGTCTAAAGAGGCTCCACCCTCCGAAGTACCCCCAAGCATTCCCACATCCACAACTACTACCTCGTCACTCATACCTACTTCATTACCATCGAAGAACAGGTTCCGCCTCAGTAGTGGGGACGTTGTCAGTATTGCTGTCGGGATTGGTGGCCTTGCAGCCTGCGCGGCACTGTTGTTGTTCGGGTACATCAGGCGACGGCGAAGCCATGCAACAGCGGTACCTACGGGTCCATACACAGGTATGTTTATTTCCTTGCACCCCATTCCCTTTCGGAAAAATGACGTTTTGAATCCGATTTCACCCGCAAACATCCGTCCATAGTCGACCGTGCTGGCGGATCACGGAACTCGGAATTCCGCGCGGTCGGGCTGTCTACGGATGAAGGTCGCAACGGGGATTGCGTGCTGGATATTTATGGGGAGATACACAGCGATCCCAATAGTGAGTGTCCTGAGCGAGACCGGAGCCGACTTCTCTCATTTCTATGTCTTGGCAGGCTCGCTTGTGGTCCGCGCGTCCTCCATGGACTCAGGTTCGCTCAATCTCCAAGCAAGTCTATCTCGTCACGCCGATAGGAAGAGCGTTGATGGAATTATCCTGTCCGAGAAACTTCTCCGGGAACTGAGAAGCTCGAATACCAACCGAGCTCCCGCAACATGGGGCGGGCCGACTCTGGATCGGACCGAGGAGATGGAGATGGATGCGGTGGTCGAAGAGATCGTCTCATCCGATCATGCAGAAGATCATTGCCGGAGCCCACGATACGAAACGGATGGAGGGGTGAGATTGGCGGGAGGTCGGGTCCGAGAGGCAGCCATGCAGAATTTCGACCAGCAGAGCTTCGCTGCATCGGACGGCTCTACACTTCCTCCCCCTTACTCTTCAGACTTTGGAGACAGTTGAAATGGATTGTTTCGTGGAAATATCGTATGAGTCGTTGCCTGGTATGATGGATGCTGGAGTCTGGAGTGAAGCCAGTCTTTCTCCGCTGATTCGCGGCCACGAGCCAGATCGTCGAAATGCGGAGGTCTGCCAGTAAATCGATATTCCAGGTTTAAATGGTGGTAGTAATAGAAACCGAGGATGAATCACTTACTGTAGGCGTCTGTCCTGGGGGGAACAGAGGATGAAGCTAAAGGGCTCGTTGGGACTCAGGTCCAGCCACTTCTGAGTCCGATGGAGGAATACAGACGCCCGTTGTGATGGCGTTCCAGAGCCGTCGCGGCGGCCTGTACGCTCTCCTTGTCCTTCGCTTCGACTGACTCGCCTGGAACCCTCTGCCACCCATCCACCTGCTCATCCTCCCGATATGAGTGATCTTCCCTCTTGTTTGTTGTCTCTGTTTCTCTTCAGTGCGGCTTTAACGTCGATCGCTTATGTTGGTGAGAAGATCCAAACTCAACGTGTCTGCCGCGTCGCCTCCAGGTCTGCACGGGAGCTAGTGGACACGGCTGAAGGTTTGACTGTGAGGGCGGGTTTACGGCAGTAAATCAATGTAAGTTCATCTCATTCGAATCACTCACGCGAGAGCACATTGCGAACTCCCTCCTTCAACTCTCGTGGGACACGCGTTTCGGGACCGCGTTGTCGAAGGTGTTCCCCGTCCGAGAACCCTGGTCTCTAAGGCTTACTTGACAGTGTTTACCACACTGATTGACCGCTATCAGCTCCAGGTGTCGTCCCCCGCTGCGTTCCTCACACCGAGATGTTGGAACTGTGTCATCTTCACGACCATCCTCTGCCTGATCGGCAGACGCTTCGCCTCCAACAACTCAAAGCACACAGATTACTGATATTATAGATGGTACGGAGCGAAAAGGAGGCGTCCACGAAGGTCGTGGAGCGTGGAGCGGGCGGTGGGGATCAGGGTAACATCTAGTGCGTTCAGTATGCTTATCTAACGAACCATGGAAGAGCGAAAATGCTGACAGTGGTCGTGTTTTTCAGCTTCCCATGGCGTTACTCGGTGCATTACCCTGATAGTTGGGTTTAACCAAGTTCCGTCCGTCGGGGTAAGCTCAAGTCTCAGTGCCAGTGACTCTCCGGTCCACTTGAACACCCCTGGATTCTACCTCCCACATCACGGTGCCCTAGACATCGTTTTGCGCGGCTGTATTTCCGGTATATGGACCTGCCCAAGACGGAGGATACTTTTTCACCTGCGTTCCCCCCTTCTCCTGTGCGGGTGCGAAACGACTTTCATCTTGGACGAGTTTCAGTCAGTACATGTATCTTCCGGTCGTATTCCCCGCTGTACTAACAATCCTGCTCTCATAACAGTCTTCAAACCAACATCTCATGTCGTCGTCTTACATCACAGCATCCGGTTCTTTGGTCGCCTCGACTTCACCCCTAACGGCCTCTATCCCTACTTCGACGTCCAACCTATTTTCGGCTGATCCGTATGATGACAGTCCTGCTGGGATTTCTCTCGGCTTCGGGATTACATTTGGTCACCGGTCCCCGACCGCCCCTTCCGAGACCTTGGACAGTTCACCTTCACCCAACGCGCTGCCTGGTGCATCAGCTAGTTCCCCTTCAACTTCGACCACCATTGCGGCCACCTCGACTAGCCTCTCATCCTCCACCGCGCCTCCCTCAACCTCAACTAGTTCCACGGCGACTCAAGTCCCCGCTTGTCCTGCGAATACAACGAGTCTTCCGATATCCACGGAGATCTCAACAGGGACGGCAGCGGCAGCATCGTCGATTCTTCTGATGTCCACACCGACTTCGCCTTCGGAGCGGACCAGTTCCGGTCGACCTGGTCTCAGTTCCGGCGCTGCTGCGGGAATCGCGGCAGCATTGAGCACTGTTGCGACCTGTCTCGTACTGGCCTCGTTTCTGTACATCCGACGACGTGTGCGGCGCGAGGCGGTGGCTCGCGTGGATCCGTTCGTAGGTACGTACTATACCTGTTTGTCGTCGCAGCTGCTTTCGAAGGCTAACACGGTCGAATCGCACTCGGTGCCTATTCTCCTTCCGCATTGTGGAACTTCCAATCATCCCCAGGTACTTTGTCTTCGGATGAGGACCGTGACGGGTCGCCTACTGCCCATTGGACTCTTAAAGGAGCACGACCGGAACCACAACCGCACGGTGTGGACTTGACCGCAGTGACGATCCGCCGGCCGCTGACATTGGCATGCTTTTCGACAGGTTCGTTAGTCGCCTGTCGGGTGGCCACCATGGATTCAGGAAGATCGGATGGGCTTTCGTCCTTGTCGCCTTTGCAGACGGAGAGCATCGATAGACTGCTCGCGTTAGAGAAGGTCCTCCGGGAGTGGAGGACCAGGTCTCTTCGAACGTCCGGGGGAGGAAATACCGCGACGGTCGTACAGACGGATGGAGTAGTTGACGTCGCTAGCTCTTCGGCTCATGGGATGGAACGTAGTCAAGGTACACAACCTGAGGCGGATAGAGAAGGGATGGCAGCGGGAGGGAGCGTTGAGGAAATAGTCGCGGATGCCATCCATGGCAGCGTCGGAGCGGACGGGTCCACCCTTCCACCCGCGTATTCCTCCCACCGTAGCGAGACGTGATGTGTGCATTTTTGAACGCACTGTTGCCCAACTACTTGTATAATTTACTCAAGAAATCTGTATGAAGTTTGCCACACTATGGTTCGAAACCCCGGAGGCTGGCCATGGCGCCTTACGTAATATCGGCTCTCAGTCCTCCTCGTCACTGCCGACATGTCGCTCAGGCTTGAACGCCTACGTCCGCCTGCTTGCAGTGCATGCTCTTCACCTCCCTATAGGGTCCTGCTGGTCATGATATGTGCTCGGTCTTGCTCTGTGTTCCGTCTCTCAGCTGGCTGACCATTTTCTCCGACTCGGAGCTTTCCGAGTGAAGACCCGCGCCGGATATATTTACTGTGTCGCTTTTCAAGGGATCAGTAGTAGAGCATACGGTATAGTGTCTGCATAGTAAACTCCGTAAGTCCTGCCCATTAGTTTTGCATTGGACGACGCACAATACTAACTCTTCGTAATGTAGTCTCGACAGCGCGATCGAAGTCGATCCTTGATCTGACAAGAAGAGTAACCCATGTGCGCTCGTGGAGTCTGCCAATAGCGGTGTTCAGCGGTACGATATCAAGACCTCTGCGCCGCCTTCCGTGGCACCCTCATTCTTCCGACAGTGACTTCGTCCTCGACCGCGGTCTGCGAGAGTGTGGCTCGGAACTTGTGCCAGCACACGTTTCTGAAAGAGGCGTACGGCGTGATGGCCCGGTCGAAGCCAAAGAGCGTGGAGGACGCGGTTGCGGCTTTTGGGCTGTGGGCGGATGGGAAAGAGAAGGTCTGAACGCCAAATCGAGGAGGGGGAGCTGTGAGGTTAGGAACATCGAGGATGATGAAGGCATGGCAGTGTCTTGCTGGTGTGAGGAAAGAGTTACTCTCGAATGTGCGTATCACATCTTGCCCTCTGAGCTTTTAGTCTCTTCCTTGTTCCTTTGAAGCATGTCACTCAAATCCGACTGCCGAACTAAGAACGTTGCCTTATTCTCATCTGCTATCGCTTTTCAGAGTAGCATTCCATCTACACAACAAACACAAGTCGCGCTCACCACGATGATTTGGAAGTCTGACAATGATTCTGAGATATATTTGGCAAAGGAATTCCTTCACGCTTCTGCGATATGGCAGGTGAGTCGTGCATCCACGGGCGGAACCCATGGAAGCGGCGCTGAGATATAAATGTGGCAGACTTGATCCATAGTCCCCCTTGCTCGCTCAGAACTTCGGAGTCGTTTATATTAGGACGACGAGCTGTAGCCGGTACGTGGATTCCCTGGCTGTATTCCCTAGCATTCTCTGACGTTCTCTGGCCCCATTTCATCACCACACCAACTCCTCACCTTGTTCTCGTCTCCCTCCGCCGACCCGTCTACGATAGTCACTCTGACGGCAACTTGGACAGTGACTGCGGCGAACGGTGCGACGACGGCCTCTCCGCCCCCCGGTATACCTTCGACACTCTCCTCGCCAATGACCACTTCCGTCTCGTCGTCAGCGAACCAGTTTCGTTTCAGTGAGAAGGCCGCTGTCGGCGTTGCTCTGCTGGGAGTCGGAGGAGTTGGAATCTTTCTGGCGTTAGCGTCGTTGCTGTACATGAAGCGCCGTAGAAGCCCCCCCCGACCGTGAAAGCAGACCCACTCAGAGGTACATATCGCCTCTTTGGTGCCTTAGTGGATTTTTGAAGGCTGACATGGTCGGATTCCCGCAATGTGCGTCTCCTCCATCGATAGGTTCTCGTCGCCCGGATCCGAATTCGCGTTTAGGCCCGCGGGCCCAAGATGCGGGCCATGACGGGCGTAGAGGCATGCATAGGACCGTTTACAGGGCACAACCGCACACGGATGGTGAGCCACTCGGCAGGAAGACTTGTCGCTGAACTGAGCTTGGTGTCGCTGCCACAAGCTCGTTGGCCGCCCAGGTCCTTTCCACGGACTCAAGCCCTACATAACGCTCGTAACATGTACCTCACCCACATCCGGAGACCGTCGACGACGTTTTCACATCCGGGAAGCGCATCCCGGAGTCGAGGCACAGGTCTACCGTTCCAGTGTCGGGCGAACGAGGCATGGCCGAACATACGAGCGCGGCAGCTGCGGGATCCGTGCCACTACTCTCAGCCTGTCATGAACCTGAGCATCGTAGAGCGCCACGACACGCAACGGATGCGGGTGTGAGGCTAGCGGGAGGAAGAGTGGGAGAGATGGTCACGGACGACTTCGACAACGACAGCGTCTCAGAAGAGTCGATACTACCCCCTTCCTATTCTTCGCATTTCGGAGAGACGTGGTGAGTGCATTTTCGAGCATGCTGCTTGCATGGTCATCCACTCACCTGAGTCTAGAAGACGGATAATACGGTCATCGCCGGCGGCCGGCGCAGAGCTCTGCTCCACAGTCGACCCGAAGGCCGGACTTCAGATGTACAAAGGGGAGGGGGACTACCCCCTCACAACGGGCCTCATTCTTGTAGATCCAGCCCTCAAGTTTCTACTCGTTTCGTACTGCAGTAGCGGCGTCGGGATGGCAGCGGCGGATCCTCGTTGACGACATGCCTGACTTCGCGCGTTATCGGCCCGCAGACGTGTACAAGCCTGATTGGATCCAGTTTCGACCTGCAGTATTTGCGCAACTGGGTGGCGAGGACGGGCTTCCCGAAGGGACTCGCGAGAAGGCAGGCGGGGAGGGAGGTCGAGGGATGACCCATGTCGAAAACGCGAATTGCTTGGGGATTATGAGATCGAGACGAGGAGGGGCTGGACAACTTACCTACTATGTAGTGCTCACCTCAACTACCGAGAGATTGGTTGTAAGGGCGATGACCTTCCGGGAACTGTGGTGTCGGAACCGGAGGGGACCGAAAGCGAAGGGATACCAGCACTTCAGCAGGGACCCGTTTACTACAGTACTATGACTCGGAGCGACTGTAAGCAGCCGGAGTCCTACCACACATACTGCGATTCCGAGCTATGTTGAGACTTAATAAAGGCTGCGTGGAATGCTGTGCTGATATGGAAGGGGCACAGAAAAAGAGGTTTCTGGGGTTGAATACGTACGCCCGGCGTTGAGATATCTATATACAGCCGCGGCGGCCGGGTGAGGAGGCGCCGATCAACTTGCTCAGTTTGGCAATACAGACGCCCGTTCGACGGTGCGATTTCCCTCCACCACGCTGACGCTGCCATCGTCCAGCTTTCCGAGGCTGTCTCACGTCGCCGTGCTCCACTTTGCCGTCACTGTAGCTAGCGACGAGCCTTACCTGTCAACCTTCATGGCGCAATCTCCCGCAGGCCACAATGTGCGCAGTGTTCGCCCGAGGAGGAAAACAAGCAACTTGAATCGTGACTCGAGTACTACCGACGGTGGATCAATTATCGGGCCACATGGAGGAGAAGACTGGCGGGGGACGGAGATGCGGAGTACACGGAGACTAGGTTGGATGGGGCTACAGGTGCAATGGGCGGAAGATGTTGAGATGGTGTCGGAGGTGGTGAGTGGCGTTCCAACTGCGCTGGTAGCTATGGCCCGGCGAGCGAAGGGTGTTGACGAAGATGGATATGAGATCTAGCTGCTCGGGGCTGTCGGAGACATTGTATGGCATCCTTGAGGTGAGCTCGTCGCCATGCACTACACCCACGACACGCACATAACAGGCACTATTTCAAGAGTCTCCCTCGGGATACCGATCATTGTCCGTATTCCGATGCGAACGTATCATAGGAATCACACTTGCCAACCTGCGCAAACCAGCATCCCCCTCACGCGTCAACGTCTAGCGTACACTCTTCCTCCCGCACTTCGAGGTTCATGCGAGCTCACCGAAGAGCGGGTTTCGATGGGTTGCCATCCGCTCGCGCGGTGGAACGCTGCCATTTCCCTTTGATTCGCATGGGGTTGTGTACTTCAGTCGAGGATGTGTTGGCTGTGTACCTCGGACGATTTGAAGGTGTGTCACCCAACGACTACGATCCAAGCAAACGTTATCCTGACATCCGCCTCAGATATTTTGGATTCGGATGCTGTGTAGTCGAATCAATGTTATCCGTGTGGTAGGTATGGAGACGTTCTCTCGAGGGTCGGGGTGGGCCGCACCATGAGGGGGTCGCTGGCTGAGGAGGCCCCACTCCCTTGTTCGTACTTCTTCGCCTTCACGTCCCCTCTCGTGGTCGCAATTTCGCTCCACTCAAGCAGTGCTATGACACCGACCGAAGATAACTTCAGCGCCACGCTTTCTGGTGAGTTAACAGCCGTCTTACTCTCATAGCACCGTTACTTAGGAATAGCAGTACCTCGCTTCAGCGTCAGTTGCCCCATGAAGCTACGGCCGAGAGCATCCATGCCACTGGGTACGGCCTGGAAGACACTGGCAGGCATCGTTATCCTCCTATCTTTTCCCATTATCACCTCGGCAGACGTCCAGAATCTTTCCTTCGACCCCGATCCGCCTAGAGAGTGCGAAGTGCTTACGTTTCAATGGGCCGCGGAGCCGCCTGCTACCATCGTCGTTTTCGACCGGAGCGGGCTCGCATCGCCGCCCCCGAAACTCTTCCAGACCTTTGTAACCGCGCGGGCGGGTTCACTGGAGTGGATGGTCAATGCGACGGGTGGTGCACCTGTCGAAATTGCGTTGTCCGTGGATATGTCGGGAGTTGGCGTAGGAATCCAGACGGATCGTACGGTTCAGCCGGCTGCGTCGCCTTGCTCTTCTCCGGTGCGCCATGCTCTATTGTAATTTGTATCTTGCCCTGTTTGCTGATATAAGTACCCAGAGAGACACATCTTCCTCTTCGTCAGATCCCTTTACACCTTCATGGGGGCCATCAACCGGCGATTCTCCAAGTACACAAACGGACACGCATACCCACTCGTCAACATCCTCCCAACCCTCCTCATCCCCTTCATCGTTTCAGCCGACCCCAACCGTCACTATCTCTTCAAGTCTTCCCTCATTCGTGCCCCCGACGACCCCCACTACTCCCTCAACGTCTCCCTTGATGGTCTTACCTTCGACGATTCCAAGTCTTCCCTCACTCACGCCGACTTCAGTTCCGGCCTCAGCCACTCCGCCGCATCTCGCCGTTGGCGCCATTGCTGGAATCGTTCTCGGGATAGCTGCTGGTGTAATCGGTCTGGCGTTGGCATCGTTCTGGTACATCAAAGACAGAAGAAGGCGCGCACCGACGACGCGTGCGAGCCCGTTCGTGGGTCTGTATCACTTTTGTGCTTGGAGACTGTCGGCATAACTGACTCTTCCCGTCCATAGACCATCGTCGGTCACGGAACTCGTCGATCCCTGACGTAGATCACGCCGACGACCGAAGCGACTCTGAGTTGCACGACAGGACGTACGACAGTGAGTGGATTCAGTGAGCTCCAGTGTGTTTTTTCAGCAGTTCAGTGGTTTGTCTGGTAGGTTCTTTGGTGGCTCGGGCGTCCTCCATGGCTTCACGCCCTCTGCACCGCGTCGCACGTCTCTCTCACTTCCCTCGGGATAGCATTGACGGTGCTGTCACATCTGAGAAACTGTTGCGGGAACGAAGCAGAGCGGGCGCGTTCGAGTCGGGTAGAGACGGCGAAGGGACGGAGGCTGCTGGGGTCCTTGTCTCCAGCCATGGGATCGAACATCGCCAAGCCCCAGCACACGAAACAGATGGAGGATCGAGATTAGCGGGCGAGGGAGCGGCGGAGGGAGTGGCACGCTCTTTCGACCAGCACAGGGTGTCAGACGATTCGACGTTGCCGCCTCCCTATTCGTCGCACTTCGCAGAGGCAAGGTAAGTGTGCCCTGTCGTATATGGTTGCGCGACTGTACTCTGATTTGTCTGCGAAGTACATGCCCGCCGTTCTATGCTAGCACAGACCGCGTCGCCCAATCCTTACAATCGCAGCTGGATGATGTGCCGCACAATCTTCGTCCCACATTTGCCAACCACCAGCCCTGATGCATTGCGACGCACGGAGGATGAGGTGGTCGGGCTTAGGACATGCGGGAATAGGAGGGAGAGGGATAGCGGGATGTAGACGGCGGCGAGCGCGGAGTGGGCGATAGGTCTTTGTAGCTTCGGCGGTGATGGCGGTCACGTCGTTGACATGTGGAAGATTGTGGAGGGCGGCACTGTCCATTCCCTGCACTGCCTGATGTGCCTCGATGGCGGCGACGGTGGAGCCTGGGAAGGCATCTGATTGTGGTACGTGTCGGTTTCGTGAATCTGACACGAGTGGGCTTGTATTTCGCAACTCGCGGGTCATTCGGCGCTGAGAACTTGTTCGTTGACTTTGGCGTCTGACAGGGTATCTAGGCAACTCTAAGACCGCTGCTACCGTCACCGAATCCTATGGAGATCCTGGCCTGTGGACGGATTCCTTCATCGAACTGAGGAACGAGCCCATGTTTTCGTTTTCTCAGAAGACCATCGGGGATCACGTTCTCCCTGACGTCGTGTGTGTATAAACCACTCCGTGATCGTCATATATCCGGTTCGTTCATAATCCCACCTACTAGCTGGGGTGCTCTGACGTTTGTCCTTGTCGTCCTAGACTGGAACCCTACTAGAAGCCCTTCGATGTATCTCAAAAAAGAGAAAGTATTCACACGTCCGTGGCACCAGTAACGTAGGCTCGTCGACACGGCCAATGGAAGTGTGTGGCTCGTTCAGTTGTTTCATAAAGCCGATCCTTCTCTCCGCTATCCTCGTCGGCATCTTGGGGTCGTTTAAAATCAGGTATGTTATTGCCACTCTGTGCATCCTTCGGCCGCGTTCCCATACTGTCGTCCCACGTGTCTTACCCCTGTGACAGCCTCAAAACGCATCGTTATGCCGGGATCGGATGACCCTATCGGGTGGCTGTCTGGTTTGATCCCCTCGGTGGCCTCGCAGATTGGCGGTCTGATTCCAGAATCTTCACCGCTTGCCGACTCGGTATCTCATCCCGCAACCACTACTTCAACTCCAAACGTCTCCCCGTCAACTTCGCCTAGGCACACATCGGTCCCAACTCCCCCCGCAACGGCAATCGGACCACCTCCGGCTCCGTCCTCGAGTACCTCCCCACCAACTGCGCCTGCGATATCACTCAGTCAACCTCCGCTCCTAACTACGACAGTGATCCTGACCTCTCAACCTTCCATCGTGGTTTCGAGTGTTTCAACGCCTCAATCGACCTCAGTCTTGCCTCGTCCTAACTCCGGCGCTGTTGCGGGCATCGTTCTCGGTGCCTGCACGGCGGCGATGTGCTTGGTGTTGGCGTCACGCTGGTACATGAAATGGCGAAAGCGCGGCTCGTCGGTGGTGCTCTTGGACCCGTTTATGGACCCAGGTATGTGTTAATTTTCGGCGATCCGGAAGTTCCAGAGACTGAGGTGATCCAAACTGGTGTTCCCCTCGGTATTCTCTGATGCCTTGTCGCCTACGAAATCAGGGACGTTACATGCGGATGCATATCTCGGCGGAAATCGGCGCGGACGTACGGTCGAGGATGTCTGCGCACAAATGGACGGTGAGTGGAGGAAATGTAGACGATCCTCAGGATGCACTAACTCTAACATTTCCACTGACAGTGTCACCAGTGACCCAGGCCGCCACTGCACACGTTATGCCTTGTGTCCCACATTCTCGTCGAGACAGCGTCAGCGAAGTCATTCCATCCCAGTACGTCCTTCCGGAACTAAGGTACACTCCTGCTACGGCACCCGGTGGAGGATTAGCGAATGAGCATACGGACGCAGCGGTCGACACCCCCATCTCCGTTGGTTATGGGTTCGAGCGTCGCGGAGATACACTGTACGAAACGGATGGAGGGGTAGTGATATCAGGAGGAACTGGGGAGATGGTGGTGGACGATTTCGACCAGCAGAGCGCAACGGATGGGTCCACGCTGCCGCCGCCGTATTCTTCTCACTTCGGGGAGAGGCATGGTGCGTATTCGGTCGTGGACGCTACTTTCCTATCGTCTTCTGACCACACTGCTTCTTTCAACACCGATCGGACTGTTGCAGACGTTGAATGCTTGTCACTACTGGTACCGCCCGGCAGAGCCACGATATGAGATGAACGAAGGCGCGGTTTGGAAGGGGCGACTGGCGACGGCACTTCTCGTATGAAGGGCTCGGGATGCATTATCTGAATGGCTGACGCCTAGCCGACCATGCCCGCTCCTGATGACCGTCTGGACCATTGGACTTCACTCTTACTTGGACTTGTGCGCTCGTACCCTCCTTCGCCTTCGAGTTGCCCCTTCGCTGTCGCTGGTCGTGCGCCCGACCTAGTTTCGCTACTTACTTGTCCTGTCCGGTTGATCGTTACTGCATTCCCACCACTGCTTCTGTTCTCGGCGATGCCTGCGGCCTCTCGGTTTTCGATTCTGGTCGACTTACATAGCTCATAGGGAGAGTCACCGCTTGCTACGGGCTCGGAGCTTTCGGTGATAAGGAGTCTCCAGGATATTCCAGAGCACAAGAAGCTGCTTGTACTCGCCACGTTGGGCCACCCGGGCATGGTCGTTACGTTAATGTGTTTGCTGTGCTTAAGACAATGTTGGTGTCCGAGCGCGAGGACTGCGGATGTCACGAAGTCGGGCGTGAGAAGACGTTGGCATTGGAACGGTCTCATTTACGGCAACTACTCGCCGTGCACCCGCACATATCCTCCTGCGGTCGAGGTCATGCACGGAACGTACTTATAGAGGGTTTCGCACTCGAGAGCAATGAAAGGGGAGGTAAGATCAAGCCGCATTCGTCCTAAATGGCTTGCTATCTATTCCGTTTGCGTCTTAATACGTTTTCTGTGTAGCGTGAATGGCAACTACCCGACTACTACGTTTGCGAGTCGCGTCCCGTCAGCCAATCATGACGTCTCCTTCACACCCACCCTCTAGAATTGTTCCTGAGATCCTTCCATTGTCGGCTCCGCTTGTGATAAACTCACTGTCTATTACGGAAGATGGTAATGGCGGAAATGGCGGGAGCGCCAACGCCGCAAATGGGGGGAGTGGCGGAAGTGGCGGAGGTGGCGGAGGTGCCAGGTGGCAACGGTGGACGTGCTGGCAACGGCGGAAGGGGAGGGACTGTCAACGGTGGGAGTGTGCATCCCTCTGAGATATCTTGAACTCACTTCTTCGAATAGAGTCACCGAATAGTCAACCGGGTCTCAGCATCGGCGCTGTTGCTGCCATTGCGACCGTGACCACCGCTCTTGCGACTTGTCTGATATTAGCAGTTTTCCTGTACCTCAAACAGCGAAGATTCCGCAGGGGTATAGCACACACGGATTCCTTGAAAGGTCTGTACATGTATGACTCTGTGTGCTTCGGGTTTTGGGTTGACTTGGGAGTGCTGCCTTGACAGCTGGTCGGAGTGTGTCCGAATTTTCGAAATTGCACGCAGACGCGTTGTCCTCGAACCCGGATGGCAATCGGATTTTATCCGAGCCAGCGGTGCAACAAGGAGCACCAATGCTAGCCAACGGTAAGCACACATAGTGTGGTTGAAAGTCGTCTTTCAGCCACCGAGGCCGTTTGCCGCCGACAGGTTTGCTAGTGACCCAGGACTCTGTTGAACCATCGTCGCATTCACATTCAGAGGTCCTCAACGGAGTATCCATTCCCGAGGAACACCAACGAGAATATGATGATAGAATTCGGCATCCAGTGGACGAAACAGAGACCAGCCGCTGGCGGTGCTCGAGGCCGAACTCGAGAGAACTAGCTCGGTCAACCGTGTTGTCGATGGCGAGCATCATACGGACTCGCGACGCAACGCGAATGGCGGAAGTATCTCCACTGAGGGGAGACTTGGATTGTACGGGGTTGCCGGGGATGCCCTTGACCGGCACTTGCTGCCGCCTCACAACGTGTCGGATGGGTGTAGTACCCTATTTTTCTAACTTCCGAGCCATTTGAGAGGGATTCTTTTTGCAGACATTCATCCAATCCTTGGATTTACTCCATCTGGACGCTTCATTTTCTATCTATATAGTTATAAATGACTCGACCTTTGTATTGGACATGGCTTGAATGGGGACCTGAATACTTTACACTGGGAGCGGGACTGCCGGTGTGCCATTTGATTTGAGGTACCACAGCCTTCGCGTATAGCCTATAATAATTGGAGCCAGAGTCTGGGAGCTGATCATTTTGCGCCCTCCAGTCGAATTCAATGATCGGCGCAAGCTTGAGGCATCTAGTCAACGGTATTAACCGGGCGTTCAATATTAATGCTACTTTTGGCAAACGAGACGCCCATGGTGATGACGTTACACGGCGCCAAATCAAAATTCAACCCGACTCCGAGCGCCTCTCCTGGAAGAAACGTGGAGAGTCGAGACCGTTCCGTTCATCCTTCCCCTTGGATTCACTCACGGCTTTTGGATATCTGCTACCCCCCGGTTCTCATGGCTAGGGCACGCGCGTTCGCATTCTGGTTCCTCTGGAATTGGTCAGCATCCAGGACGCTAGCAAGCTGGACTTGGCGTCTCTGCGAGTTTTGCGGCCGGGCTGGTGAACGCGGCCCTTGGTTATGAAGGTGAGTAAATTATGTCAAATGGTGGTTCGCGTGTTGCATACGTATGTGGTGATCTCCTTGTTTGCTATTACTTCGTCGACCACTGTCAACAATACCTCATCCGAGTCGATTCATCGTCCGCACTGTTTCTCCAAGACGGGATTTGGAGATGACTCTCCCTCAAAGAGGTTGCTCCTGTACGAGTCCTGTGCTCTACTCTACTATGATATAATCCACTCTTGTTCTGACTTTGTATCCGTTACAGGTATTAAGGTATGGCCTCAGGTTTCCAACAACACGGTTCATGTCCCTACCCACTAAAGCACCGCATTTGGAGAGTGTCAGCAATCGATAACTGGCGGCTCTGGGTCTCCCCCATAAGGATGCATTCCTCGGTCTTTATCGTGCTCCCCATGCCTCTTCCATGTGTATGTATACAAGTGACATCGACATCCGCGTATCAAGCGAAACTGATGCTGACCTCAGCCCGCGAGCCCCCCAGATGCAATCCATTCTATGCGTAGCCCCACCACCATCCCTCCACGCGCACCACGAAGCAGTCCGTGTTGACGAACACTAGTAACTGTTAGGGAGTGAGCACATCCCTCACAATCGACAAGGCTCTTGCCTAATCGCACCGACCTCAGCGCCGCATCTGCCAATCGCGGCAGCATCCTTTCAATGAACTTTAACCTTTCGATGCATGTTGCAAGAAGTAGTCCCGAAGGTGCGTCGTCCCTGGGCTGTACTCTAACTATGGCTGTTCTGATATCTGTCGCGAAATCCGTGCGGTGCACGCTGCGACGTAGCCCGATAGGCCCCGTCGTTCAACCATCTGCCCGCGCGTTTTCCCCATAAGCTTCGCCTTTCATTGCCCTCAACACGGATGTCGAGGCATTACTTTCTCTTCAGTTCGCCTCCATCCTGCTTGCAACAGCTTCGAAAGAGGTGAGTTGGTCGACCTTTGCGCCGTCACGCGAGGATACCCGTTGACTCTCCGCTCCCAGGGACGAAACCGCACCTTCTCGTCACTCACAACGCGATGACTCGGAATTCACGGCCTGGTGCTGCTGTGCTCTCAAACGTTGTCTGGAACTCGCTCGCTCGCCTTCTCATCCTCATCCCTTTCTCTGCTGTCACACAGGCAGATCCAGATCTTCCGTTGGACCCCGATCCACCCAAGGAATGCGACAACCTCACGGCTCGATGGCTTCCTGCCCACCCGAATCCGCCATTTTACAGCGTCGAAATTGTTGACAACCATAGCGATCAGACAATATTTCAGACAAACGTCACCGGTCCTACAAACTCGGTTACATGGGTAGTCGCCGCTGCCGAGGGGGCTTCACTCCACCTTGCGATACATACACCTCCGGACTTCAACCATTGGATAGCAACTGATTTTCGAGTTCTTTCGGGGTCCTCGGCCTGTTTTCCTTCCCCAGTGCGTCAGTTTCGCCTTCGTCTCGCCCCACTTCTGAAACGTATCCAGGCCACCTTTACTACTTTGGATACCTTTCCGACCTCCGAGGCACCAGCACCGAGCATACTAACCGTCACATCTACAAGCTTGTCGCTTGTTTCTCGAACGTTCACGGCCCATCCGCCCGCCCAAACGTCCTCTCCTTCCGTCTCGACCTTGAGTCCTTCCCCATCGATCTCCCCTGCGGCAGATAGTCCAACAACCTCTCTCGGTTCTCCGGCTACTCCAGCTCCTCGTTTCAGCGTCGGCACTGTGGCTGGCATTTCGGCAGGGATGAGCTCTCTTGCCACGGTTCTGGTGTTGGTTTCGTTCTGGTATATCAAGCGGCGCCGAAGCAGCAGGCGTACGGCGCGTCCGAACCCGTTCATCGGTACGTGTCGCTCTGTGGCTTCATTTTTCTGTCGATAGACTCACGTGGTTACTAAACGCGGATCTGCTCGTAGTCACGCCGGCAGATCGCGACGAGGAGCGAAGCGAGCCCGAGATCGAAACACGCACGCGGGCGAACAGTGAGTGGACTTCGTGTTCCCAAGCGTCTCGATTCGCCCACTCAGTTGTGTACACAATAGGTTCCTTAGTTGCCTGGGCATCCGGTGTGAGCTCGGACACACCGGACCGCGCTGGTGGATCCCCTCATCCTCACGAGCACATCGACGGGCCCGTTGCGTCAGAGAAACTGCTCCGGGAGCTGACGAACAATTTGGGAACACTTTCGGCGCCCGACGAACGACATTCGGGGGAACACGTAGAGACGGAGGGTACGAATCGGGAGCCCATCCCTGCGATCCCCGGCGAACTTCAACTTGGGAATCTCGGCCCACGTCGACAGGAAACGGATGAAGGGGTGACGTTGGCGGGTGGAAGACGGGGACAGGTGGATGTGGGCGACTTCGACCAGCAGAGCACGTCGGAGGTATCCACTCTGCCGCCGCCCTATTCTTCTCGGCCCGCTTCAGATTCTGTGAGCGGCGGCCCATATCCAATCACAGACCGTCGGGCAGACTATTTCGCGTTGTAACCCCGCTACCTAGTCTAAGTGGCCCGCAAGGCTGAGAAAAATTTTCGCCACCTGTTTGGAACGGTAGTGTGGTCTTCGAGCAAACTCGGAGGTGCGGCTGCTGCTGCGTGGGCATGGTTTTGTTAAAGTTCGAGTCGCGAAGCGGCGTGGGACCACATATGGCATAGGCCGCTCGGGCCGGACGCTCGTCGTATACTTTTGGCATCCTAGACGCCTGTTGATGACGTTGTGTCTGACCGAGTCCGAAACACCTTGCTCTACCCCACCGTGAGACGGCACTCTACGGCTTTTTCACCCCCGCAGAGTTACAGGCACTGGAATCGCATCTTAGCTTCCATAACGTTTGCCGACTTAGGAGGCCCAGTGACGATTTATTCGGAGAGAACCAACTTAATCATGAATCGAAGCTCCTCAGAATCTTCCCCGTAAGGACCATCCCTCCATTGCCATCCCGCTTCCATTGACCTCAATACATGTCTTTAACTCAGCCACAGCCGTATCCAAGTCTCACCAAACATCACGATACGGATGCTGGCTCACGACTCGTAGATCATGAAACCGGTGCTATGCGGCGGGTTAGTCCCCGCTTCGCATGACACAGAACCCGCGGAGAATGCTGAAGAGCGACGTCGGACCATGATGTGGCCATAATCATCTCCGTGGATAGGCCGTCTGCTGCCGAATAGTGAGGATAGGTGCGCGCCACATTCGCCGGTTTTCACAATTGCACTGACAGTATCTTTTCAGCGAACTTCTACTCCCTCTGGGATGGATTCCGCTGGTGGAATCCTGAAGGTACGCCATCTCTCGGCTGTGCTCTAACGATGGCTGTTTCAATCTCTATCATAGAACCCATGGATTGCTTTTTGCTATATAGCCCGATAGACCCCGCTCAGTGGGACTTTAAGCTCTATCTTTCGTTGTCCTCGACGCGGCTCTCGTAGCACCATTCTCACTCCCGTGGGCCTCTATCCTACCTGTAAGGACTTCGGCTGAGGTGAGTCAGGCGGGCCATTCGCACGCATGCGACCATGCTATTGATCCTCCACCCAAAGGGACGAAACCGCGTCTTCTCGTCACCCAACGCGATGAAGGCACGGCCTAGCCTCGTCTGGACCTCCCTCACTCTTCTTCTCATCCTGTACTCCTTCCCCTCCGCCACACACGCAGACGAGCTAGGTCTTTCGTTGCACCCCGAAGCCCCCCGTGTATGCGACACGCTTACGGTGCACTGGCCCCCCACGGAAGTGTCGTTTTTCAGCGTCTACGTCTCCAACAAGGACGACGACCAGAAACTATTCCGGACAATAGTAGACGCGTCTGCGACGTCTATCGAATGGGTGGTGAACGCGCCAATCGGGGCTTCAACCTTCCACGTTGCGGTACACACCGCCGGACTTGCACTCGCCTCATTACAGAGCAGCGGATTTTCCGGTCCTTCCTTATCCCACCATATTCCCGAGCCCTTTTGGATCAACACCGCCTATTAGTCGCGGTACGACGGCCAATCTGACACCCTCGCCGACTCAGACTTCTCTCGACGCTTCGACCACTCCTTCCCCATCGACCGGACAACCTCATCTCGGCACCGGCGTTGTGGCAGGTATTTTTGCCGGGACGACCATTCCACACCGCCTCACAAACGCGAGCCTACTCGTAGATACCGCGTGTCGCTGCGATGAACGAAGTGAGCCTGAGATCCAAGCACGCACGCGGGCAACCAGTGAGTGGACCCATGGACCCCGAGCTCAGGCCGAATGCGCTGACTCCCCCACTCGTCTATGTACCCAATAGGTTCGTTACTAGCCCGTGCGTCATACGCTAGTTCAAGCCTACCGGATCGCGCTAGAGGATCCCCTCATTCTCGCGAGGAGAATACCGGCTGGACCATAACATCAGAGAAATTGCGCAGGGAGCTAGCAAACAATTGGACGAGAACCACTTCGACGCCGAGAGAACAAAATTGGGGCCGACATGCGGAGATGGAGGGTGCGGTTGAGGTACCTGTCTCCGTGGCAGGCAGCGAACGGCATGGGGGCCCACGACACGAAACGGATGGGGGTGTGAGGTTTCCAGGCGGGAGACCCCGGAGAGACGTAGTTGCGGACGACTTCGACCAGCAGAGTACATCAGAGGTATCCGCTATACCGCCTCCCTATTCTTATGTAGCTACTTTTGGCTCTGGAGAGATGTGATTAGGGCTTCTGCTAGAGTACCGCACGCGCATCCTGGAGCTCGTCTTTTCCAGTTACGGACCACAGTGGCAGGACTCTCGGACATTCATACTAGAATGCAATCACAGCCTGACTGTCGAATTATTTCGTCTTATAATCTCCGATCCAAGCAGTCATAATGGCCGCAAAACTGCGACCCTGTCTTGCCGAATGTTTGAAGCGGGAGTATGGTCTTCGAGCAAATTCGGAGGTGCTGCTGCTGCGGGCCAGTCGGATGTGGTTTTCGCCGCTTTTGGCAATATAGACGCCAGCACACCGCTGACGTTTCCAGCGCCTCCGACTCGAACTTGCGTTTTCGACATGCGTTTTCGGACACTCGTTCCTCCAGTTGCAGCTTGCTTCCTGCTTATATCCTTTGTCAGCTTTCGAGGTTGCCTACCAGTGACTCGGCTTTGGATCGGCACAGGGATCTGATTCCTCGAATGGTGGGGCTAGCCGCACGAATCACGCTCCAACTACTTCACCGACGAGTAGTCTCTGGATCACAGTTGATGTTAGAATGCGTGGATACTCTCAAGGTGCATAGGCGACTCACAGGTATGCCGAGCCTGCCAATGACTTAGCTCTGGCACCATCTCACGGCTTCTGCGTCTTCTACGGCAGCATTGTGCCCCCATCCATCATGACCCCTCATCGGACTGACTCCGCTCCAGCCTGCGCCTCTTCTTAGTTATCATGAGTCTACCTCGAGAGATCGGGACGCGACGCTCCTCGACACGCCTCGACCGCCCGCTCGTTCTCCCTCGACATGGAGCTATCATTGTCGTGTGTGGGCTCAGGATGCTCGGTAACGGTCAGCTCGAAGGACGAGGACTTAAGCCTACTCGTCTTGCCATCCAGTCACGATCACCGCGTTCCCGACTCCCTCGACTTCCACCCATACATCAGGCAACCGCGACATCTCAGTCCGAGGGATACGCAAGATCAGCAAGGGGGCTTGACGTGGCGTGGACAAATTCGTCCAATGTATGTATCCTTACCACGTCTGTGCATGCCACAATCACGTTGACTGTTGAACCAGTGCCAGGTGAGCAACGTGGGTTTAAGCAGGAGGCGGGTCGTTCAGAAGCAGGAGGGCATCACAATCTCATCAGGCTGTGAGTGCGATATCATCTTATCCTGCCTAACGCCTCAACCTTATCCGTCCCTGTCCCCTCCGGCACGCAGTTTCAGTTGCCACATCGATTCCAGTCGGGATCCGTACACGCCCGCGAACTCGTGCCAGCGCTGGCGTTTGTGACACAACCCTCCAGGACGGGAGGGAGGATGCCGCATGTGAGCCGGATATACGTCATGTTGCCGGGTGGTGCTGATGCCGCATCTGCCCATCGTGCCAGCCTGTCGACGAGCCTGTGCCAGTTGTGGATGGGAGCTGTATTTTTGAGTTCACGAAGGTGCGTCGTCCCTCGACTGCAGTCCAAAGACGGCATTTCTGATATCTGTCTAGGGTCGGATCTACTCCACTCTACCGCTTATTCCGTACGGGGCGGCGAGAGGCAGATGGACGATGATGCTTGGTTGATGAACAACCTTCGAGTGCGTTTCTTCCCTCATACTTCCCCGCGTTCTTCGCGGCTCTCGTCCCATCCCTCTCTCCGTTCGCCTCAGCCCTGCCCGCGCGCGCTTTAGTCGTTTCACTCAGGTGAGTCAACTGGGAATTCCGTAGTCATACGAGGACGCCAGTTGACCCTGCGTGTTGGAGGCACAAATCTTGTCGCACCCTCCGACGAGACATCGCGCGATGAGGCCACAGCATGGCGCATCTATGCTCACTAGTGTCGTCTGGGAC
The DNA here is from genome assembly GCA_000338015.2 of Ganoderma multipileum BCRC 37180. Classification (NCBI taxonomy): domain Eukaryota; kingdom Fungi; phylum Basidiomycota; class Agaricomycetes; order Polyporales; family Polyporaceae; genus Ganoderma; species Ganoderma multipileum. The sequence continues at coordinate 74,069 of BACB01001371.1, forward strand.
TCGCTCGCGGGCATCTTCATCCTGTTCCCCTTTCCCGCCGTCACCCAGGCAGACCCAAACCCAGGTCTTTTCTTGGGCCCTGATCAACCCAACGAATGCGACACACTCATGGTTAAATGGCACCCTGCGAAACAGAATCCGCCATTTTACAACGTCAAAATTGTCGACAAGAGTAGCAGTCAGACAATATTCAAGACAAACGTTACGGGTCCTACAAACTCGGTTACATGGGTAGTCGCCGCTACCGAAGGGGCTTCACTCCATCTCGCTATACATACACCCCCGGAATTAACCACAAGTCATTACGCTGCAACAAGTTTTCAAGTTCATTCGGGGCCATCGACCTGCTTTTCTGCGGTATGTGGCCCTCTATTGTGTCGTGCTCGTTTGTGGAACTGACGATCTTGTGGACTCTCCGGCTTTATTTATATCCCGCACCTTGACCTTCGCTGCGCTGGTCACCAACAGTCGGCGACAGTCACCCCGACAAGCACGGCAACGACGCCTTCGCCAACGACGCCTTCAACTACGAGTTTGTCAGTTCCATCCTCGACTACACCATCAGCGCCAGCCTCGACTACCACTTCTTCAAGTAACACTCCCGAGCCAACGGCGAAGTCTCAGTCTCGTAGCCTTTCAAGCACCGGACACTCAGATTCTTCCTCGGAATCGACGCATATTTTCCCCAGCCTGTCCCTCTCATCGACTCTCAATACGTCTTCCTCTCCGCTTCCCGTCGAAGCAGCTCCTTCTGACAGTCACGACCCACCTCGCGCCTTAAATTCAGGTGCCATCGCCGGTATCGTAATAGGCTCGCTCCTAGGCATTGCGCTCGCTATAGTCGCCTTCTACCTGCTCTGGAGGAGGGCCCGGCCGAGAACAGCTGCAAAGCAGTCCTCGTTCACATCTCACGTCGGATGGCTTCCCCGGATATCCCGATCAAGATACCCAGGTACGCGGGCGCCCTTCTCGCTGACATATGCTCGCGACTGACAGATGCCTTTTGCATGGATACCATCCACAACTTCAAGCTCGGGAATCCTTGTCCAACGATTCCTATCTATCCGAAGTGGAGTCCGTGAAGCCTATCGCCGCATGGAAGCCGGAGCTGTTTGTGCGTGAGAAGCCGGAGGCAGGGTACGCTGCTTCTCGTTTGCCACTCGTACAGCACCCGTCGCTTCCGTCTGGCACGCCAGAGACGGTTCCGAGCGCGGAGGAGAGACGGGCTTGACGGTGGACGCCTTGTGAAGGGCTGGTGTGGACTCTGGGTCTAGGTCCATCGACGACTGCGACGTCGAAGTTCGTCGCGGGACATGGTACGGCGGCGTCTGCCATAGTTGTGATGCCGTTGACGCATAGAAGGGCAACGGGCGCGCTGAGGATGGATCTCAGTTCGTAACCGTCTATGTATCTGATTCGAGTACAGTTCTAATGTTTTATTTAATCACAACAATGGCCACCACGTCCATCGTCCATGTTATATTCAGGGGACTGTCATGTCAACCGTCAACTCCATTGGGTGGCAGCAGCAGGTCCGAAGGACTATTGGACTCAGGAAACTCCTTCTCGCCGTCTTATACCCTTCGTGCATCTCAGGTCAGTTGATTCTCTATCCGAGTCGCCAACGTAAGTCTATTGCACCGCTACGCGTCTGCTGATATCATTGTTTAGCATCATCTTGTGCGTCCCCCAAAGTTACTTCGCCTATGCAACTACCAAGATCGTGCCTTTCGTAGGCGGTGTCGAAGCAAGGGCACATTGGGGTGTAATCATGCTTGAATCGACTTATCTGCCACAGGTATCGTACCGCGGGTACACCCAAACGCGATCCCATACACAAACTCTACGGCACCATGTGGCGTTTTCTACGTTTCATCCTAATCACGCTTATTATATTCCCTTCCGATATCTTCTGCCAGATCTCTGCGGCACCGACACCGTACGATGCACTGTCCATTCAGAGCCCAAGTCACCCACCACCGATCTACGATGAATCCTTCGCATTCCGATGGACAGGGAACCGCCCCAACTTCACCTTGCAGCTCTTCGACTTCAATGCTACGTTATGCCGAACCTTTTCGAACATATCCGATAACTCGTTCACTTGGGATCCCGTGGACATCCCGGGTGGAACCGGAGTGTACCTTGTGCTCACGGACGCACTCTCAAACTCGACGTATTCCGGCAACTTCACAATTCAGAGCGGCACAGGACGGGGTACTAAGAATTCTGTCCCTCCCGGCGGAGAATCAACCTCAGTTACTGCAGGTATTGTGGATCCTGCTCATTTCCAAAGATCTGTACTGACCATCCGTGACAAAGTCCGTCCTTTAGGACCTTCCTCCTGTGCCTCTACATTTCCACTCGCCCATTTTCCTCCTTCCGATCGACCTACGGCGACGGCCGCAGGACCCGTTCTTTCGGGTGCTGCCTCACCCTCTGTCTCCAAAGGCACTTCGCTCCGTGGCTCCTCTCCCACGTCTCTCAGTGCCGGAGCAATAGTCGGGATCTCTCTTGGTGCCCTCGCCATCACGGCGGGGGCCATAGCGAGTCTCTTTGTGTGGTACAGACGCGAGAAGGGTCAATATTTCAGTCCAATTTGCCCAAGATGGACGTCTCAGGCGACCGCCGCCACCAAAAGAAGTGGGTGATCGAATTATCGTCGCCAAAGGACGATCCTTGCTGACGATTGCGAGATATTCATCTTACCCTGTTTTTTAATACAGAGGTCTCCGCGCTCTCTCGCTGGAAGAGCCTGCCCCCAATACCCTTCAGACGGTCCGGAGACAGCTGGAGTACGCAGTCGTCCGAGCCAAGCCTGTCGGATAAACCGGTGGCATGGAACCCCGGGCTCTTCGCCCGCGATGTGTCCGTGGGCAGCGCTTGTACGTCTCCTCTCCCGCTTGCGCGTCAAGAGTTACTAGGGCATCCGCGGAGTCCTGAAGGGAGCGTGAACGCCATGCTACTTTCTCTCGCCAGCACGGACCTCCCCGCTGCAATGTCTCGAAGTGATCCTTTTCGCTCTGTTTCCCAAAGTTCTTCCGTACAGAGGCCGCAGACCCCTCTCAGCATGGTGTCTAGTACAAACGAGCCAGAGGTTCATTGAAGATAGAATATCGAGTCACACTCATGATAATGGATACGTATGTTGGGAATGTATACGGACAATGATCCTCGGATTGTCGTTACGCGCACAGGCTACGATACATGCCTGGTACCACATGGATGCTTGAGAAAGGACTCGTACATTAGTTGGACATGGACCCTATGGACTTCTTCCACATGGACGGACGATTCACTAGTACTCGTGAAATTGGTCGGTATCTAATGCGCTGAATTGTACCTAGTCAGGAGACGAGGGAACGCACGATATCGTGAGGTACAAGAACGTGACCGTCAGGATCCTGGATCGCTCTGTAACCTCAGACGGCCTCTGGATCGCGCAACGGACACCCAAACTACTGTATCATAGGAACTTGCACGGACACGGCCCCACCGGTACCTGGAACTTCGGACGTGCCGGAGCAGAGACGACCGCATGCGGTGATGACGGTTGAGAACTCGAGCGGGCATGAACCAACGCGACCACATCTCAGGCTATGGGCATCGATCCGAACGGAAGAGACGCTAGGCGCGGATTCGCAACGCCGATACGCTTTGATTCCGTCCACTCCGAGCTTCGGTTCCAGAAGCGGTCGTGTGTACGAAACGACCATCATCTCGGTCGCCAGACACCATCCATCTTCTGCTCCCCTCGTCGTGCATTCCTCCCCCGTCTCCATCCTCCTGCGGTGAGGACGATGGATGGCTTGGACGTCACTCGGGAGACCGCCCCTAGGAGCATCGCAATGTGTACGCTGACGCGGTCCTCCCCGACGCAACCAACACCAGGAGGCGCTACGGAATAGAAGATCGGGACCCGCCGCGTTGCACTTATTGAAGTTGAGTAGCGGAGATCCACGCTCTCCTCTTTTCTCGACGTCTCGAGTTGTCATAGTCCTCCACAGTACCGAGATGTTTCCCCGAGGTAGGGTCCAGCTGCTGCAGACAAGACATATCCCGAACGTTCATTGATATCCATGATGTGTACACAGGAAACCCGGGGAAAACGGCAACACCTTATATCCGGCAACATGCGCGGACCCACACACTCCTTCATGCTATCGCTCTCATGACCGCCCTCCTGTCCTTTCTTGCTGTGGGTATAGATGCTACACCCGCTGTTGTCCACCGTGGACCACCACTCGCTCTCGACCGATGCTGCCTTGAAGTACACGAGAGGAAGACAACAACGACTACCACCACCACGATACGCACGACGCGGGCCACTCATACGATCGTCACCACTATACACCCTTCGCGCAATGCGACAGACCCCAAAATCACTTCACACTTCCGCCCGCCTCCCAATTCAATGAGTACTTCGTCCACTCCGCCGGCATCGCAAACGCCATCGAGGATACAAGCATCAACGAGCGTACAGACAACGACGTCAGGACAGCCTGCCTCGCTCTCCTCGAGCGTGGCTCCAAGTGCAAACTCAAGCTCGCCAATACCGAAAATTCTCCCCACAGACAAGACACAGGCATCATCGTCCCTGTCCACGCAGAGACTCAGCCGGGGAGGTGTGGCTGGGATAACGGCAGGCAGCATAGCCATGGTCCTTGGACTCGCCTTCGTCACGTACGAAGTGCGCCGAAGGCGCATCAACAAAGCTCGCAAGGAGGAACTTCTTGCACACCCCGCAGGTACGCCATGAGGAGCATGATCAAGGGCTACGGCAGGTTACGCTCACGCTCGCGATGTCTGACGCAGACCTGCACCCTCCTGCAAATCCAGATCAGTCAGCGCCGCCACCTGCGAAACCGCACGCATCCAGTAAAGCAGCGCTGGCCAGGCTCGCCGTCTTCGCGGTCGAGTACCCTCCGCTCTCTCCGCTCTCATTCGTGCCACGGGGATGCGACGATCTGTCCCTCCTCACCGCGCGAGGGACCCTCGTTGACACATCCGCTGAAAGCGGACCAGAACCACCCCAATCCGCGCCCGCGGACGCTGAAGCTTGGCGAGAAAGGCCTCTTCCTCCCCTGCCAAAACCGGAGAAGAGGAGGAGTCCGCTTCTGATGGGCCCGCTGTCCGCACCCGCGATCGCGCGCAAAGTGTCGCCCTTCCTGACGCGCGCCATGCGCCCGCGGCAACAGGGAGAAGACTCACCTTCAAGTAGTAAGGCGGCTGGTACCTCGATTTCTGGGATGCGTAGCGCGCCTGCCACGTCCAGTCCTAGTCGCCAAGGGCGCAGTCGGCGGGTAGCGTCGGACGGAGGGGTGCGCCTCGCGGGTGGGCCGCTGGGAGAGGGTCGGGTGAGGTACGCCGGAATGGATGGAGCGACCGGAGGCCTTCCTCCTCCTTACGGGTGAGGGTATAGGTATGGCGAGCTGTACGGTACTCGCGCATGGCGGTGGCCAATGTGGTGGATTTTCGTTCGAACTCGAAGACTTTTGGACATGGGACTTCATTGATATATCAGCAGGACTAGGACACGCACCTTTCTTGAAATCTCCCTGTATTTCTCCACCATGTAGCATAGAATCCTACGCTTCGTTTTCGACCACAGGTATATTCGGCCACGGTGTTCGGAGGAGGAAGAAGCGAGGTAGTTGGGTAAAGGTTATAGGAAGTGTCGACGGGCCAATATCAGAGTTGGTTCGCCATTGAGGTCGTAGAACAGTACCAGTCATTCGTCCGGTAGCATCGAGAACAAGGAGGATGAAGGTGGGAGGACTCCGAGGAGGGTCCAAGTAATACTATCCATTTGTATTAAGTTACATGCAATATAACGCGAAGAACGGGGAAGTACTAGTGCTTATTGAGCCGACTAGCTGGGGCATAATTACGTAATCATAACGAATTTCAGCGCTTCATTCAGGCTTGATCTGAAAACTCCAGTTCGAACATTCACCTCGACCTGTTAAAATACCTTCAACGACACACACCACCATCGCATATACCGTTGCACTGTCGTGGCAAGTTTTAATGCATATATATTATTCACTCTGAGCTAACATGCTTTTCGCAGAAAGGATGCCCACC
>BACB01001372.1:0-14038 GCA_000338015.2 Ganoderma multipileum BCRC 37180
CCTTCAGCCTCACCATCTCATACGTTGGCGGTGTCCGGCAGTGCGATTATCAAGCCATCCATGCCACTAACCAGCACACACAGGAGAGCTCGCGGGCGGCCCCCTGGAAGAAGCTCGACCGACTCATCTGCCGTCACCCATTGATGCTGTATGTGCTCAGCCTCCGCTGTCCCATCCGCCATATCCTTCTCCACGCCAGCCCCACCACCGCCCATTCCCGAGAGCCACTCCGCGAGAATCCCGTGCCCCCCCTGACACTCACGCTGCGTTCGGTGAGCTATGCGTTCGACGGCATGATTTCTCCGGAGCTAGCAGGGACCCTCACCCACCTCGCGCTCTGTGTGATATGTGATTTTTGGGGCTGCGATATAACGAACGCAGGCGCAGACGCAGATTCCGTTGGACCGCCGGGATGGCGGCGCATTCTGGTGGGTGCGCTGGTCTCGCCGCAGTGCATCCTTTCTACGCTAACCGGGTATTAGGACAAGATCGTGTCTTCCGTCAGGCTCCTGCACAAGCTCACCCACCTCCGGGTGGTGATCCATTTCCGCATCAGCGAGCAGGGAATACACTGGGGCGACGATGACGACGACGATGACGACAACGAAGCCTCGCCCGTCGCGCGCGCAAAAGCGTACTTGCGTGCATCCTGTAGAACTTCGTTCGACTTCATGGGGACCGCCACGGAGCTCGCCACTCGGCTCCCGCGCTTGAGGTATATCTTCGTAGCGACCAACGGGTGTCTGTCGAACTGGGACGGCGATACGGGCTTCTGGACGGAGCACGAGCGGTGGCATCTAGCTCGTGCTTGGAGGGTTGCGGAACCTGGGACGAGCGTTTCCGAACTTGTAGAGTTGCACGATGAAGTTGCGGAGACGATTATTAGGAAAGAGGAACTGGTGCTCTCGGCGGCGGACACAGTTAGTATTCGCACCTTCATTTGTCTCGATCCTGGCGTATGATGGCTGACTATGGTTCTACGACAGTCACTTCTTCGCATGCGCTCTGAGTATTAGCAGCTCGTACACTCGCCACACGCCCGAGGTTGTTGCGACTGGGTTTTGAACGACTGCTTGTTAGAGGGTTGCGAGGGTCCAGGGCCATTGGTCCGAGCCACAAGTACATCGGGTTGGCATTGATTAGATTAGATGTTATTGCGGTGCCGGACCCCGGAAACCGCCTTGTGTGCGCGGGTGCAAATTGGGTGCAGCCCTCGTCTTTCCACGTCTACTTACTCCCATTCACCCACGGATGCCTCTTGCACTTCTCAGTGTTTTCCGACGGCCCCCCTCCCCCTCAAGATTAGATTGTGAGCTCTGAGATATATTCTAGCGCACTATGGATAGTATCTCGGGCTGTGAAGTGGGTGCCACGTCTGTGCTATCAGGCCTAGGACTACCCCAAATAACGCCTTCGCGGTCCTGCCAGGGGTTGCTTGGCCTCTTGGCCTCCTTCGCCTGCCAACCAGTAGACGAAGCTGTGGCGAGGCTTGTTAAATTGCCGTACGTCTGTTTTTCACTCTTGTCGATGCCTCACATTGACGTATAGTCCGGCTCAGCTGATACAACTCCGAGTCCTGGTAGCTTCACGGCCACACGCGGAGAGTCTTCGTTCCCTATCACCGGTTTCCCTGCCCTCGCCCTCTCCGGTCTTGGTATTCTCTATTTTCCTTCGACCTTGACGCGTCTATGACGCTTGCAACTCCGACTGTGACAGAGAATAATCGGTGGTAGCTATTTGTGAGACATTCCGTTACGAAACTTTGTTTAAGCGATCAAGAACCCGAAAGCGCGCTGGATGTCAAATCGCTGCCCTCTGGCGCTTCTTTCGGCTCGTTGAAAGGGTAGTCGGGTTAACATATTTCGCTATTCATCCGACGTCGCCCCATTGCCTGTCCTTCAAGTCGCGCCACGCCTTTGCTCGCACGCACCGATTCATCTGTCAGGCTCGCACGGGAAGTCTTCCGCGAGAACAAACAGGGCGTGCCTCGAACCAACTTAGACGTGCTACGAACGAGTCAGCTGAGTGCATCTACCTCCACACTGCTGCCGTGTATATGAACTCTAACCTCGCCCGAAGACCAGCCCACGTTCTCCTCAGGCCGTCAAAGCCCCTGCAATGCCCCCCCACAGCCGCATCCCTCATATGAATCACTCTCAGGACGACAGCAAGGGGAGCCCGACGCTGGAAAAGGACTTCGATCTCGAGTTGAGAGTGGAAGAAGCGAGCGCGTCGGCCGACCCATCGCATGTCGTATCGTACAGCGGAGACAAGGCGCTACCCATTCCGCCCGTTCTCACTCGCGAAGAGGAGAGGCGGTTGTGGCGAAAGATTGACTGGCACATTGTGCCGATCATCACGATCATGTACCTATGCTCTTTCGTGGACAGGAGCAACATCGGTGCGTCATCCACCTGCCTCAATTTCCGTTGAAGTCTGACTCGACGCGACCACAGGGAATGCTAAGCTACAAGGCATCGTGACGCAACTAGACTTAACGGGAAATAAATACAATGTTGCGCTGGTGAGTGTTAGTTTCAAGACTTCGGGCCACAAAGCTCGTCTAACGGGGATAAAGTCACTGTACTTCGTGGTGCGTGCAGCATGGTGACGATTGCACAACTCGACGCTCACGAAGAGCTCTACTAGTCGTACAACATGTGCGCGATACCATCAAAGTACGACCTTGCATATTGCGCAATTTCGCTCGCTCATTCTCCGTGGCCAGTCTTGTCCTCAAGAGGTTTCGCCCGTCCAGATGGCTCCCCTTCATAACGGTAAAGTCGCGTTTTCATCCATTGATTGCTGGGTAAAGACTGATGTATCTTCTTGTGCAGATTCTTTGGGGAATCGTGACGTGCGTTAGGTCCGCTCTATCCAAAGAGGCACGCAACTAAAGCTTGCACCTTCAGTTCACTCATGGGAATTGTCAAGAGGTACGGTTCCGGCAAGACCTTGGGTAATTTCTACTCAGATTCTTTGTCTCGCCAAGTTATCCTCAACTAGTCGCGACACGCGTCTGCCTGGGGATTGCTGAAGCTGGTTTCGCTCCTGGTGTATTCTTCTAGTAAGTTCCACCATTTTTTTTGTGTATCGCAGGTGAGTTAATGACCTTCGCTAAACAGTCTCTCGATGTGGTATCCTCGACATATGCTCCAGACTCGATTCGGTCTGTTCTGGGGCGGCGCAACCCTCGCTGGGGCCTTCTCCGGCCTTCTTGCATTCGGTATATCGTTCATTTCCGGAACTGCGGGGCTGCTCGGGTGGTCGTGGATCTTTGTACGTTGATACCGCACTCTGTCCCGAGCGTGAAACCCTGACTAAGCTTCTAGATTATCGAAGGGGCTTTTACAGTCGTCGTTGGCATTGTCGCGTTCTTCGGTCAGTCGGCTAATACCATTTTCCGAACAACTGAGGTAAGAGGGCTGACCTTCGATCGTGCCAGTGCTCGTCGACTTCCCGGATACAGCGCGTTTTCTGACACCAGAGGAACGTGCCTACGTCATCCACCGCAAGAGTACGTCGATCGCCTCGAATTATAAGTCCTAGAACTTATGTCCGATGTCAGTGTTCGACAACTCCACTGTTGGCGAAGACGAGCACTTCGAGCTACGCCATATCTGGGAGGCGGTTACCGACTGGCAAGTCTGGCTCCTCAGCTTGATCAATATGTCGATTATCACCCCTGGTTCGTCCACTCACTCACGTTGATCCTCTTCGAATGTATGCATACACGGCTCTTTCTGCAGTGTTTGGTCTCGCGTTCTTCTTACCGTAAGTACCTCTGAGTTACCGCGCTTGCCGATTATCGTATCGCTAATGTTCGGTGCAGGTCCATCATTAATGGGTACGCGACGATAACCCTAGATATCCACTGAGCTCACCAATGCCTCAGCTTCGGCTTCGATGCTGCGATCTCGCAACTACTTACCGTCCCGCCTTACGTGGTCGCAAGTAAGTACGCTCAAACTTCGCGGTCCAGTCCAACTTACCACCCTCTGATATCTAACAGCCTTGACCGTCGTCATCTGGGCGATATGGTCCGATCGCATCAAGCGGCGATTCCCCTTCCTCTTGTGTGGCCAACTGCTTTGCTTTGTCGGGTTTGCGATCAATATATCGAGGGCAAGCATTGGCGTGAAATATTTCGGGACTTTCTTGATCGTTACGGGAGGGTACGCCGCCTATCCCGCGGACGCAGCGTGGTGCGTCCATACTATTCATAAGGTCGTGCGGGTGACGCTTGCCGCCTCCACTCACGCGTTGCCTGTAGGATTGCGAACAATCTCGCAGGGCACTACAAGCGTGCCGTGGGCATTGCCTGCCAGGTGATCTTCGGAAATACCGGCGGGGCGATCGCCGGTGTCATTTTCCGCTCTCAGGACGCGCCGCGATATATCCTCGGACGTGAGTGCATGACCTTGCCTTCGTATATTCGTTTCATGAAACCTTGACGGCAATAGATGGCCTGGAGCTCGGGTTTGTGAGCATGGGACTCATCCTAATGCCCATCGTGCTGTTCCTGTACACCCGGGCCAACGCAAGGAAGGAAATCGAGCTGCGGAATATAGCAGAACGGAGCGAGAAGTGCATGCCGAGCGAATTGAGGAGGATGGGAGATAGGGCGCCGGACTTCCGATACACGTTGTAGCGGCCCACCGTCTGTCCGTCACCCGTACGTGCATCGTTCGTGGTCTCGCGAAATGCGTTAACGCTCTTGTCCGGTACACCATCCAGGGCCTATGTATAGAGTTTGAGACTCCGCTTCGTGTTGACGGCGTTCCGCACATGCTGTCGGTCCCTATTCTTGCCTAGTGGAGCATATTTCAGAACGCGAAGAACGCGAACATGAATACATGCTAGAAGCGCGATCTTGCGTAGTGCGAAGCAAGCGCCAATTTTAGACGTCTACTTTCGTGCAGCGATGAGCTGGTCAGCCGGGTGTGTCGTCCATCCGAGTATAAAATCTTGCATGCTATCTCTTCACCCCCTTCTCCAGCCAGTGTGCTCTCAGGCCCCCCACCGCACTCACCATGAGGGACGTGCGCCAGATGAAGGACGATCCACAATCAGACAAGCTTACAGGCGTTGAGGTGTCCGTGAAAGATGCTAATCCCCCTTCTGAAATTTCGCAAGCGCCGCCATACGAGGCAGAAGACACTCTTCCTGCTCCTCCGGTACTCACGCCCCAGGAGGAGGCGCGTCTGTGGCGGAAGATCGACTTGCGCATCATGCCCATCCTTACCATGATGTACCTTTTCTCGTTCGTCGACAGGGGCAACATTGGTACGTCGTCTCTTCGCCCTGGTACTGTTTGAATACTACTGACCTTCATTGCATTAGGAAACGCGAAGCTTCAAGGACTCGTTACACAGCTTGACCTTACCGGCTCCAGGTACAATGCGGCCCTTGTGAGGACTTTTCGCAGTCGTAATTGTGTGCAGAAGCTGATATCTTAGTAGTCGTTTTTCTTCCTAGTACGTGCTCCCCGGGACGTCAACCATGCGGATTGTCATTAACGGAGGTGGTGTCAGTCGTACAACGTTGGTTCTATTCCTGCAAAGTACGCCTTCTCTCGATGACCGGCGGACTCATCTGCTCACGACCGTCATCAAGCCTCGTTCTCAAGGAGTTCCGTCCCTCGAGAGTCCTTCCTACCATCACCGTAAGTACATATGTCCTATACGACCGCTATGTACTCACGAGTCGCAATCCAGATACTCTGGGGTACCGTGATGTGCGCTCTTCCCTCTTAAAATTGGGATGTGCTAAATTGCATCCCTAGGTGCCTAATGGGCTTGGTAAAGAAGTAAGTACGCTGCTCGCTACCTCGCGATTACCGTAGTCAACTTTGATGCCTCGTAGCTATTCCCAACTTGTCGCTGTGCGTGTATGTCTCGGGGCCGCGGAGACCGGGCTCGCTTCCGGAGCATTCTACTAGTGAGCGCGTCCGCTTGCGAAGGAAAGACGGATGCTCACCCTCTTTCCGGGGAACAAGCCTCTCGATGTGGTATCCCAGACACATGATCCAGACACGGTTTGGCGTTTTCTGGGGGGGAGCGACTCTTGCAGGCGCGTTCACCGGACTGGTCGCGTTTGGTATAGCCTTCATGTCCGGCACTGCCGGGTTGCTCGGTTGGTCATGGATCTTCGTACGCCTTTCAGTCGCTGCTCTATCGAGGCTACTTACTGAGGGCGGCGCAGATCATCGAGGGCATGGCCACTGTCGTGGTGGGAGTCGTCGCCTGCTTCGGTTCGTCCTGACCTTGTTTACAATCACAGACTGAAAAATGGACGGGAACGTCGTTGTAGTGTTCGTCGACTTCGCAGACACTGCACCATTCCTCACGGCGGAAGAGCGGGCCTACGTCGTCCATCGAATGAGTAAGTCACCACGTCGGAGTCGACGGAACGCGTGTACGGCGTGCTCGCTAACGATCGACGCTTATGGCAGAGTTCGACAACTCTACTGTGGGAGAAGACAAACATTTTGCACTGCGACACATCTGGGAGGCAATTACAGACTGGCAGGTATGGCTGCTCGGGCTCCTCAACATGGCCGTCATTATGCCTGGTGCGTGTCTATTCGAGGACCCCGTAATATCTGACTTATTAGTTACTGTAGTGGACGGTATATCGTACTTTCTACCGTGGGTGATTGTCTGTCTCTCTGTTGACCCTCATGCTGATATCTACAAGCAAAGTTCGATCATCAATGGGTACGTAGTTACTGTCCAATGCATAGGCTTCGACTGACCACAATGTTTCGTAGATTTGGGTTCAATACAACATCCTCGCAGCTGCTGACGGTACCTCCTTACATCATTGCAAGTACGTCGTTTGCTCGATGCTCTGTACTAGGCCTCACCGCAAGTATGTCTCGTAGTTGTGGTGGTAATGTGGTGGGCCATATGGTCGGATCGAGTCAAACGGCGCGCACCCTTCCTATTTTCGGGACTGTTTCTCTGCCTTGTGGGGTTCGCGATCAACATAACTAACGCACCCATCGGCGTAAAATATTTCGGCACCTACCTTATCGTCATCGGAGGATATGCCGCCCATCCTTCGGTCATTGCATGGTGCGCGTTTGCTACAATCGACCGCTTGAACTTGCCTAACTGTCGGCGCTGTAGGCTCACGAACAACCTCGCGGGCCACTACAAGCGGGCCATCGGCATTGCATTCCAAGGGATCTTCGGGAACACGGGAGGTTTGATCGCTAGCAATATGTTTCGCTCTCAGGATGCGCCGCGATACATCACAGGACGTGAGTACATAGCCTCGTCCTTCACGCACCTCAACCTTGACACAGAATTGGTACCGCAGACGGGGCAGAGATGGGGTTCGTCGGCATGGGACTGGTGCTGGTGCCCGTCGTGATGTTGGCCTATACTCGCGCGAACATGCAGAAGGATGTCAAGATGCGAGAGGTCGAGGAGAGAGGGGAGAAGTATGCGCCGGAGGAACTGAAGAGGCTCGGGGACAGAGCACCGGATTTCCGGTATACGTTGTGACTTGGTTCGGGTACGGTCTAGTACGAAATTGCCCTTTGCTGCCCAGTAGGTAGTCTCGGTCGAATATTGTATCCTCCTCTCTGGTTGGGGAAACTTGAAGCAGTTTCTGCGGGCTATCTATACGCCAACGGCAGTTTCAAGTTTGATCGGGCATGAAAATCCTCAGTCGGACACTGTATGTGGACCGGCGGCAGTGTGGCTCAAGTGTGGCTGAATGCCCGAATGGGCTAGTGACACAGCCACTCTGAGGCTGCCACCGTGTTGCGCCACGTCCTCAAACTCTCCCCGCTCCATCATACTTGCGCGCACTCCTGGCCGGCCTGACCCGTAGAATGACCCAATGGCACGAAGGCACGGTCGATAGATATCAAATTCGTGCTTTTAGCCTGGCAGCAGTGCTGCGCTGACACCACCCGCGATCGATTTTCTCATCGAAGGGTCACCCTTGGGATTGCAGGGAGGACTGCTAGGTAAGTCATTCTTTTCAGACAACTACTATACCCAGCTGGTCATCGGGTGTACTTGCCCTGAAAACCTATCCGCTGACCCCATAGTTGCGCTCCACAGGTCAAGCGGGTAGCTTGTACCTCCACCATTCCGTAACGGCCCAAGCACGCTACGCTGCAATGGACTCCCGTCTCAACGTCGCCGCAAGGCAATGGACGGACATGTTGCAGTAACACAGAGCAGTCCGAAGCATCGAGGCTCGATTTACACAGGTGCGCATAAGCAAGATTTGTATTTGAAAACATTGTTCATTGCTCCCGCGACCAGCGTCCGTGGTGGTCCATGCGCCGCCCGGAAAACCTAATACAGGCATTGAGTGACGTCCATGCACCACCCTCTTCCCCACAGTCCCCACCTCCAACAAGATGCTATCCAGCTGGGATCGACTATGAACCGATTCCGGCGGACGATGGACGCTAGTATAACAGGTGCGTATACCACAAGCGTTGATCCCAACCCCGCACTCATTCCCCAGTCTTCTCTCCAACCCGGTCTCCACTCACTACACCGGTCGCCATGTCTACGCACACCCCGCCTTCCCTCCCGGTGCAGAACGAGAAGACTCACCCTCCCGACAAGGGCGTGTTCGAGGCCCAAGAGGCTTTCATCGAACAACGGGCAGCCTCTCCCTCCTCCATTCGCAAGTCTTCGCCGGAGAACCTGAACGCGAAGCTCGCGAACCCGCTCTCCGGGATCTCGCACGAGCAATTGATGGCGGACGCCGCCGATTTTGCGAAGACGCACGGTCTCGCGGAGCACACGGAAACATTGCAGAAGGGTGCGCTCGTCGCACAAGATCCTCCGGCGTTCGAGAGCCTGCCGCTGCTCACCGAGGAAGATCGGAATGTGCTGCGCCGGGAGTTCACACACAAATGGGACCAGCCGTTGACACTGTACTACCTCGTCGTAATGTGTTCGATTGCCGCCGCGGTGCAAGGTGTACGTCTGTTATCCCTCTTCCTTGTCAGAATGCTCACGTTATGTCGACGCAGATGGACGAGTCTGTCATCAATGGTGCCAACCTCTTCTTCCCCGCCCAGTTTGGAATCGACCCGGGCCGTGGAAATGGGGCGAATAGGAACCAGTGGCTATTGGGTCTAGTCAACTCTGCGCCATACGTACGTCGTCTCTCAACTTGCAGTCCCCTTCGTCAGCTCAACCCATCTAACACAAGCTATGCTGCGGTGTATTGGGATGTTGGCTGACGGACCCGGTATGTTCCCTAGTTTACATTGTGGTGTCTTAGGTCACTGACGTCTTGACGATCTAGTTGAACCAATGGCTCGGGCGGCGCGGAGCAATCTTCGTGACCGCGATGTTCTCGTTCCTCACCTGTATCTGGCAAGGTGTCACCAACTCCTGGCCTCACCTGTTCGTCGCGCGCTTTGTCCTCGGTTTCGGTATCGGCCCTAAGAGCGCCACTGTTCCCGTCTACTCTGCTGAGTACGTCCCAGGTTTTCTCCCGTCCGTGGACCATGCTTGACGCTGTCATATGTAACCCCCGTTCGATAGGTGCGCTCCGCCACTCATCCGTGGCGCCCTCGTCATGATGTGGCAGACTTGGACAGCGTTCGGGATCATGATCGGCTACGTCATGGACATCGCATTTCAGCACGTCCCAGATCCCGCCGGCATCCGGGGTCTCAACTGGCGCCTTATGCTCGGAAGTGTACGTGACCATATACCTCGTCAACCGCTCCAGCCGGCTGAGTTTGTGTGTGTAGGCCGGGGTACCCGCTCTCTTCATCGCAGTACAGGTCTTTTTCTGTCCGGAGTCGCCGCGGTGGTATATGATGAAGAACCGACACGCGAAGGCGTTTGAGTCTCTCCGGCGGTTGCGCCACACTGACCTTCAGGCCGCGCGCGACCTGTATTGTACGTACCAATCGTCTTCTTCTCCACCTTCCCGCTGACCTTATTCACTCAAACCTCTTCCCAGATATGCACGTCCTGCTAGAGGCGGAGAAGGAGATATCCGCGCGCACGGGCAACAAGTTCTTCGAGCTCTTCACAGTCCCGCGCAACCGGCGCGCGACGCTCGCGTCCACGATCGTCATGTTCATGCAGCAGTTCTGCGGCGTCAACGCGATCGCGTACTACTCGTCAAACATCTTCGTCCAGGGTGGTTTCTCGCAGACGTCCGCGCTCATCGCGTCATTCGGTTTCGGCGCGGTCAACTTCGTGTTCGCCGGTCCCGCGATCTGGACGATCGACACGTTCGGGCGGCGCAATCTCCTGCTGGTGTCGTTCCCGCTTATGGCGGCGATGCTGCTGATGACAGGCTTCGCATTGTAAGCACCGTTGGTACGGCATTTTCATTTACCGTAGCTGACGTGCGTCTGTTTGTAGTTGGATACCAACGTCGAGTCCGGCACACGTTGGGATCATCGCTCTCGGGATATACCTCTACACGGCGGCGTATTCACCCGGAGAAGGTCCGGTACCGTTCACAGTAAGTCTGGCATTTGTTGGATCCGAGTCTCCCTCCTTTTGCGTAGAGACTTCACTCTGACGGTGTTACAGTACTCAGCCGAAGCATTCCCGCTGTACGTCCGCGACATCGGCATGTCCATGGCGACCGCGCTGCTGTGGTTCTTGTGAGTTCTGGTCTCACCCACCGAGCTTAACAGAAGGCTTGGTTGACTCAGCTCCCCTCAGCAACTTCGTCATCGCGCTCACCGTGCCGGCGTTACTTGGAGCTTGGACACCACAAGGGACGTTTGGATGGTTTGCGGCCTGGAAGTACGTCTCGCTCTCGCCCACATGACGTCAGCTAGACGCGTACTGACCGGAACTCATACCGTATTCCGCGCTTCGCTCGGTCTTGTAGCATCTTCGGGTTCTTCGCCGCACTTCTGTTCGTACCGGAGACGAAGGCGCTCTCCCTGGAAGAGCTTGACCAAGGTACGTCACCGACCACCCCACTTCTGGCGCCGGCGACACACCAGTCCTGATGGTCTCTTTGCAGTCTTCTCCGTCCCGACACACACCCATGCCGCATACCAGGTCAAGGCGTTCGGCCACCGATTCAACAAGTACGTTCTTCGTCGGAAGGTTGGAGATATGCCGCCTCTGTACGAGCACGAGGGAGCGATCGGCGAGAAGACGTATGCCCCAGGTGGCTTCGGCGCTGCGTAGCTGCGTCGCGCTTCAGTAACGGCAAGATATTAGTACCATAAATTACTCTATAACACCCATAGACGCTTCACTAATTCCTTAGCCTCGGAGCGTCCTTTGTGCGGATCTTCTCTAGTCTGTTTCTTCTGTATGTCGTTTGTATCCCGTAGTCGATATTGTATACATGTGTATCCGTGAACAATCTGGATGGAGTATTCGGCGTTCGTCCGCCTGAGGGCCGATCCGCTCTCGTCGGGGAACTAAGTGCCCCCCATTGACGATCTCCAGTGCGAACGTTGCTACAGACCTCATAATAACCCATCGATACATTGAATAGTAAGATACAAAATGGCCGCGGACAGCCACTACCCTGAAATACGATGCAAGTGTCCCTGGCGCGTTGCACCCGCTCAATACTCCCCCTATAAACATAACGACGATTCTCGACCACAATCCCAAACGAAAACTCTATTGCAAGACGTCAGACAGTCTCCCCGCGTAACCTAACCTGCTCAGCGGAAGGCCATGGCATGCGTCGCATCAAGGGGCGTGAGCGAAGTGGTGTACCCACTATCGATTGGGTCTGCGGCGGGTCGAGGAACATCGGGGGTCCACAGGAGGCTTGACTGGATGGGAGCCCGGGGAAAGACGGGATTTGACATCGCCAGGGACTCTGGCTCGTTGAGCTTGACTGCGAGGTTGTGGAGATCATCAGGAAAACCCCCAGATGCGAATTAGGCCTAAGTTAGCAATAATGCGCGGATACTGCCCATAACACCTACTAATGCAAACATCGGACACGTTACGCGTTGATAGTGTATTAAATGAAGTCTCCCCTACTGTTTTCGAGTAGATACAGTATATTAAGTCGTTGAAGAGCGGAATACAGTACCAGGGACATGATTTAGGATGGGTACCGGCTGCGCGCTTTCGGAGAGACTTGGACGGGAGGAGGAGCTGGTGATAGACGCTCAGTAAATCGAATCGCAAGCGCAAGGGGCGCCTATCGCCATAACTTGACCTGCAACGACGATGACGGACACCCGTGCTCAACCCTTCTCCTCTACCATCCTCTCCTTTCTTCTCAAATTTGCCACCTCAGCAAAGCGATATATGATATTTCTAATTTAGCATTGCATTGGACCGTGATTAAGGTATGGAATCCTTGCATTAAAATTTTTCATTGCCTTAGGCTGAACTGAGATGCCGGATGGGGACCTAACGGCATTCAAGGTTGCTTGGTAGTTGCAAGTATGGGGCATTAGGCTAGTGGTTCTACACTATTGGTGAGTCTTTGACTTGTATACGTCTTCTGGCTTCCACACCCCGACCTCTTCGCCCGGGCCTTTTCAGTCTTCCTCGACCCCACCAATGTAACTCCCAAGTCCGACCCTGCGCTCGGAAGTCGGCTCTCGGCCGTGTGACGATGGTCCAGCGGTCCAGGGCCTAGGTGGCACGGAGACGAAGTCGAGGGAACGCGGGAGCGTCCAATGGTCCAGCGAAGTGTGGTGGTCATGCCGCAGCTGTGAGTCCTCTCCTTTCCCCCCCACTCAGGCTCTCTGGGACCCTCTATAAGTCGACATTCTACACGTATTACACACTCACTCACGCTGGTCCACGCAGACCATCCCATTCCTCTGTCTCGGGCCTTGACCCCATGCCGGAGGACGTTGACGTTTTCATGTGGTATGAGGCGTGGGTCAGGAGTACCGGCAGCCGACAGGCACATACAAGGACACATTGAGCTGGGTTGACGCGATGGAGGCCGAGATCCGGCGGACGAGGTCAAGTGTCAGGGGCCTCGGCACGGTTGCGATGGTCAGTGCGGTTGTTGCGCTCTCCAAGACGTAAGTACCTCACTGACCTCAGTGCGCTTGAGGAGGAGATCGATGGGTGGGAGACGCATCATAAGTAGTTCCTTCGGGGGTGAGTGCATCGCCTTGTGGGTCATCGTTTGAAGCGGGGATCGCAGTCCTATAGGTGCGACTACGTACGTGCTGTTGTGTTGTACTAGTTGAATAGTAATGATAATGTCGCTATCATATATTTCCAAAGCACGCTATTTAACTGTTGCTCTGATAATCAGCAAATAAGGGTTCTATCCCGAACTTATTAGCTGGGGACTAAGCGAATTAGACTAACGCTCTAATCGTCCGAATTATGGGTAAATATGGCCAAATAGCATTTGAGGGTTTTCCTGATGATATTGTCTGATATTGAGTCTGGACGCCGATGTTAACAGCATAGGACCGGAAAATAGCGTTATGCACGCACGTTGTGATGAAGGAGTATGAGTAGACTGGAAGGGTTTTGGTCAGCGTCATGTTATCGTGGGTGAGAGCGAGAGGAACTTGGGCGGTACGTTTCGCGAGTAGGAAATTTAACAGCAAAACCGTCAGGCTCTTGGTTGGCACGACGTACTAGAGGAACGGTAAGCGTTGAAAGGAGGTCGGAATCACCTATGCTCACCGTAACGAGCGCCGCAATGTTAAATGGCCTATATGGGGAGGGAAAGTGAGCTGAGGTATGTCAAACGGAGGAAAGACGGACGTGGTTAGCATTCCTGTGGTAACAGTGAGTATGATCACCTTCGTCAGAAAGTCATCGTGTCTCCGCAGCCCGGAGCGGGACTTGTGTAAATGGCGTGCCACGGTGGCAGACAATGTGCATTCAGTGACGATGGATAATGATAGAGCGGCGACTCCATGAGGCTAACGAGAGGTCAGTGACTCACATCACTCGATAACAAGACGAGTGCTTACTTTGATGTCAAGTAGTCCGAATATCAGGCTGTCATAGCCGTATCTGCGGCAATTTCGTCAGCAATTGCGATTTTGTAGGCCACGACGTCACCAACCCTCGAATCGCGAATGCTTCAAACCATAGTCAGTGAAGAAGGG
>BACB01001373.1:0-41693 GCA_000338015.2 Ganoderma multipileum BCRC 37180
AATGCTGTTACCTAGATGAGGGTAAGAAATTTACTTCGACGTGTTTCCTGACCTTTTTTCACCGACGATGCATGCAGGCGCTTGCCAATGGCAGCGACTCACCAGGCGTGTCCTCATTCAGCCGTGTCTGTCTCCCAAATGTCCTCAGGGCCCCATTCCATCGCACGCCGTGACTCCCATCCAGTGTGGTACCTGGGTATTCCCTGGACAGAACAAGACATTCGGGATGCGTTAGAGAAAGCCACGCCCACCTCGGACCCGGATGAGCTCAACTCCCGCGAACGTGCGAAGGCAGACAACAATCTATACCCCACTCACGTGTTCGCATGGGCCCGTGAAACGATCAGTGTGGTCATCGGGGTAGATGATCCCCGCAGCCGTCTGTCTCCAAACCGATGGGGCCGAGATCCTTCGACTAGGTAAAAAGAGTTTTTGTTGGTCCTCCGCACGAGGAGGGGCGTCTCGGAGAGCGACCTCGACGAAAGCCCCGATATTGGGTCGACGCTCGCGACCGACGCTCAAGTGGCGGAGTTGAGAAGGCAAGGTTGGGTTGTCAAGTGGTACAAGAAAGCGGATTAGAACAAGACGGTGGGCCGATATCATCTGCTGACTACGTAGCAAAATGCTGACATCTCCCATCCAGGATCCTATACCTTTCTCTACCGGTCGCGATGCCTCGGATAATCAGAGGAGCCCGAAGAGAGTGAATGGCGTATGCGTGCATTAGTGTACCCTGTGAACCGTAGAGCTGAAAACAAACACACTGGTATCCCGTAACCTCTCCAAGACTGCTATAAGTATAAAAGATACACCCGCGATGATGCGAAGAAGGTAACCTCCGCGCTCACCACACGACATGTGAAGGTAATCGGAAAAGTGCCCTTGTGTCATCGGAATCGCTGATACGGCGGAGGCTGGACGACCCATCCCCCAGAATCAGCCCCGTCCTCATCCAGCACCTCGCCCGGCAGGCCGCCGGCGAGGCGCACGCCCCCGTCCTCCTCGAACAGCATTAAGTGTGCCGGGGCGCCGCCTCCTGAAGGGGCGGACCGCTCGTCCGTCGGAACAGCAGCGTAGCTCTGCGCGACCCTCATTCTTTCGGGGCCGCGGGGTGGATGGGACGACGGCCGCACCGGGAGATCCCGCGGTGGGGACTCGGACTCTAGCTTCGCGTTGACGCCCAGAGTCTGGAGACTTGCTATTGCCAACGTGTCATCCGCGACAGAAGGCTTCGACATGCTATCGTCGACGGCAAGGGAACCGTTGGGGACTGGGGGAGAAGAAGGGAGAGATACGTTCCGCGAGGAGACAGCGGTGCCATCCCACTGCCCGCGAAACGATGCTGGTACGTGATCTTCGCTGCCTGTCGGAAGGAGAAGTTGATGGGAGCCGTCGCCATCACTGGACGCGAACGGGTCCGACCCAGAAGACGAAGACGTCGACGGGGCCGCTCCCGGCCCCGGTCCGAGGCGGTGAGCCGGCGTCATAGCCTCGGACATCTGAGGCCCGCCCAAATGGAGCCTGGAAATCGTGTCGGGGTCTGTGGATAGGACAGTCAGTCACCCAGCCAAGATCGAAGGGCACTGCGGTAGAGAGATATCACTGACCTGTTGACGTATCTAGGCCCATGGCCTTCGTTTCCGGTCTGAAACTGGGCTGCCTCTTGCGCCTGCGGCAGAACCAGATCACGACACCCGCAAGCACCAATACGGCTGCACCTCCGACCGCTATCCCAGCGATGGCCCCCGAGCTCAAGGTGGCGCTATGAGGAGTCGGGCTGGCGTTACTCGGACCCGTGGTTGGGGTGGTCACGAACGTGGTTATGATGGACGTGCTCCCGTTCCCATCGCTAGCCGACGGTGGTTGCGAGGTCGGGGATTGTGATACGATGAATGGCGTGAAGGAAGAAGACGTCGAAGAAGTGGAGGTGGAGGTGGGGCTAGTGGACGGTGATTCACTTGTGGGTGTCGTGGCGGTCGTTGAAGTGCTCGTAGGGGTTTGTGTCGGGCTCGACGTGGTAGTGGACGACGTGGTAGTGGAAGAAGTGGTCGTCGAAGACGTAGTAGTAGTTGAGGACTTCTTTGACGATGTGGTTCCAGTCGAGTCGAAGCAGCTGGTGTCATCGCTCGGTTGGATCGTCAGGGGACCCGCACTTGCCACATGGCTCGCGTTGTCGCGTAGCTCGAAGGAAACGGTGTGCCCTGCGGGGACGGGCATAACCCAGGGAAATCCCTGTCCGCCCAATGGGTAGATCCCATAGGATGCATTCCAAGGTAGACTGACAGAGATTGAGAGAGTATAGGTTGGGGTGCCCCCGGTCCAAGCGAACGCGTACGTTTGGCACTGCACGGGGGTGGGGAGCGGTTGAAGGAATGCAAAAGTGTCCTGGGTCGATGCCGCGGGAACAAGAACGAGGAGTGCGAGACAAATGGCAAGCCAAGATTGTGAGGGCCAAGGGGAGTGGCGTTGTACCTCCATGTCTTGAAGCGAAAAGGAGGAAGAGGAAAGGGCTCCTTCCAAACGTACGTGGCGTAAGTCCGCAACTTTGCTATCGTGGCGTCTAACCGCCTCTACTTCTGATAAGGTTGCAGAAGCAGAGCCCAAGTAATCAGAATGGGCATCGCATCATAGAGAACCATCACATACCTATCAGATACTAATCAGCAAGCCGTCGGCGCATCGCTTTGCAGCCGCGAGGACTATGCTCGAGGCTTCGAATGGGGCGTTCATAGGCGGTTATTCGTGCTGGATCCGGACCCGAGTATTGGGGTATCGAGGCACTGTACGCCCTGAGACACTGTACAACGTTCACATAGAATACACTACAGCGTACATCCACGGTCTCCGGCCTGGACACAGTCAGCCCCAACCCCGCGCAAGCACTCAAATTCATCAACCAACGCACCTAAAAACTCCCAACGCCGCACCCCTCCTCGTCTTCTCGCCTTCTCACGCTTCAGCGCACCGCTCAAGAACCTCCTCCGCATAATCCGCCATAATCCTCATGCCCTCCTTCGACGGGTGGCTGCGCGTGCACCGCATGCCCGTGTCAGCCTCAAACACTTCCCCCAAACGCGCTCACCGCAGAAACAGCCGACACGGAACACTCACTTGGGTATATAGTAAAAGTAATGCGCGGGGTCATCGCACATGCCCGTCGTGACGCAGCAAATCCGTATGCACGCCTCCGTGCTCGCGTACCCGAACGCCCTGTACCCCGGCTCCGCGCCGAGCACCCCGTCCCAGATCCGGCTGAACTGCGCGAACGCGACGTTCAGCTTCGGGCCTAGGTGTGTGCGCCCGTTAAGCCCCTCACCGTGGCCGGTGGAGTTGATACCGCGGTGGAGGTCGTAGAGACCGGAGTAGACGGTCTGCACCATCGCGTCACCGGCGGGGGTGTGCGTGCCGAGCCCGTAGACGTCGGCGAGGAGGAAGTTGCGCGCGTGCGTCGGGGCGGAGGCAAGCGTCCGGAGCTGGGCGAGGATCACTTGCGCGGCGGCTTGGAGGTTCGCTTCGCCGTCTCCTGGAGAGCACAAGGGGGTTAGAGGTGAATTCGAAAGGGGCGAGGATGAGGACGAGGACGAAGGCTTTCGACGTACGCCTCGAGTTATCGAAATCACTGCATGAGGAGGAGTCAGTCCTGGATTGCGGTGGGAGATCTGCAATGCGGTACGCACTTGATTCCAAAGAAGACGACGTATAATGTGGAGTTGGGGTCGAGAGTGTTGGATTGGCCGAGGAAGGTCTTCACTGCGGCGACGTCAGATAGGTGTTAAATTCGCAAAAACGCTCGACTGGCCGTGACCACAATATTGAACCGAGCTCTCGCCAGCTAAAAAGTGCATTATATGCGATGCGCATCATCATCCAGTGGGATGGAGGAAGCAAACTTTGCGCACCACGCAAATAGGACGCTGTATGCATCTCCCGAGCATGATCTCGTGCACAAGGACACTACGCAAGGAGGGTTGCTGGGGCCGGACGCTCATATCCGTACTAACGAGCGTCATCTGGCGCAGGAAGGATATGTGGGATGATTATATGCGCACCATACGACGCGACCCGCCTCCGTGGGTGATCGCCGTAGCGTCTCTCGTAACAGCAGGGCCTGGGGGTACTAGGGCAGGCGATAGGGGGAATGTATGCACTCACTTTGGCCGATGAAGTCAACTTTCCTAATCGCGCTTGGCCACAAGCTGAGATCTGTGCATGCACCGGATTGCTTACGGTGGCAGAATATCCCTCGGAGTTAGGACGGACAGAACAGGTACATACGAATGAACAACTCACCGCATAGTCCATCAGCGTCGCCCCGATGTCGTCCGCCAAGTTCTCCACCCAGACCTTCCCATCCGTAGATCTCCCACCAGCACCCGCATCCGGGGGAACGACCACAGGAGGAGCAAGAGGCCCGCCGTCAGTCCGGCCGCCATCGGTGTAAGAATCCTAGAGTCCCGGTTCGTCAGACTCAATCCTCATCACATCACGGGGAAAGGAGACGTACGCCGAATGCAACTATGGTATTGATACGCTTCAGGTCTATCCCCGCATTGACATCTGATGCGGGACCCGAGAGTGGGCCGCAGGCCGGAGAGACGGCGAGGTGGATACCGTTATTGTCGCCTACCCGAGGTGGTGCTAGGATCTGCTGAGACGAATCCGCATCGAATGCGTATAGGGCACTCGCAGACAGAAGGAAAGACAATAGAGAGAGGATGGAGAGCCTTGTCTTCATCGTGGGGTACGACTGAGAGCCAGGGCGAGCCGCAGACGAGGAGGGCAGAGGCCTAAGGTGTCTTCAAGCTGAACAGAGCTCGTAAAGAGGCTCTACGACGACCGAACAGATGTAGGGACGGTCGTTAAATGGGGGATGGGCAGAGAGCAGGAGGGGGAAAGAGGACGGAAGAGGACAAGATCGCGCGTGACCAAGGGACGAGGATCGCCGCGGTGACAACGGAACTTGCTCACGGTTCACACTTGGAGGAAAGCCATGGCGACCTCAGGATGCAAAAGGCCGTAAGTCGGGTTTCATGACAGGGAAAAACATAGAAATTAGGAGTCGGAGGGGACGATGAGGAGCACCTGCTATGCGTTGTATCCAGACCTTCGGGAGAACGGAAAGTATCAATGAACCATTGTATTCGAATAGTTACGTAAGTGTAATCGCATTAGGGGCAAGCACATAAGGAATCGTAAACCGGCCCTAAACCAGGCGCGCCTGCGACGTTTGCCCCAGGCGGCCGCTCCAGTATTCGAATTCCCTCCACTGGCCCGCCCTTTCGACATATAATCTGCTGGCAGAGCTTGTCCTTGTGTTCCTGGACTACATCTATGTATGCTCTGGCTGGGGCGAGCTGATGGAACTTCACGCGTACATGGCAAGTCTCGTGGATGGGTGAGTCGGTCCCACTCGGCAACGCCAGGTATGTCCAATTTGTCCCTCCAAAAGCTGGTTGCAATTCGGCCATATCCCCACACGAGGCTCATGTATGCGCGTTCCTCCCCAAAAAGGTTAGCGAAAACGAGATCAATCAACGGCGGATCTTTCGGGAGACTCGAAGATTTTGCAGGGATGCGAATTGTAAGTCGCAACCTGCTGTTTTGTGCCCTTCCGGGCGCACCTATGCCCCCTCCTTCGCGAAAGAAGCCTCTGACCAGGTAGCTGCCGGCATAGGCCCAGACTCTTGTCAACTTGGATGTATGCGATACTGCGCGAGGTGCCCGGCAGATCGCGTCAGAAGTGTCTGTCTACTTCATGGCGATGTTACACGACGTTTGCAACCATTACGTTCATCTCGAATCGTGGCTTGGTACGAAGGAGGTAAGCATTATTTTCGCATTGATCTCGGTTCGAGGGAGCGTACAAACGCAGCAAGGCAGATTGGCTAGATGGACCACCTTCCACACGGCCTGAAAAGACCTTTTCGATGGTTGCGTCCCGCGGGAAATTGTCGACTGCCTTGCACGAGCTGGATCGACATTTGTTCTCACCGCGCATCGAGGGAGTGATGGTTACGACGTAAACAAAGTATATAAATCGGACCCGACATGTACGTTGAACATCCTTCACCCTCCTTCATCCCTTCCTGCTCTCTCCCATTCATTCCCCCGCAATGAAGTTCGCCACGTCCTTCGCGTTGCTCGCCAGTCTCGTGGCAGGCGCTGTTGCCCAAAGTACCTTCACCGTCAGCGTGTACGTTCTCGTTCTCTTCGCTCAAGCCCCCACTGACGGGTGCTCATGAAAGTGCTGATCATACGCAATGCGCGAGCACTGAAATCGTGTGGGAGGGCGGCGTCGGTGAGCACCTATCCGAACACGCTCTCGCCTCGCGCTCGTTTAACACAGTTCCGCTCGACTCCTCTAGCCCCGTATGGCCTCGTACGTTCTCACCCTCAGTTATATCAACCAAGAGGTCCCAGCTAACAAACCCTTTCTCCCCCCGGATCACATGCGCACTCGTAGCTGTGAGTTCCCTGCCTCGTTTCCACCCGCCTCATCCCCCGCTTACGAGAGCCCCATCCATCCCGTCCCTGGCAGCGCGTACGTCGCCCGTAACGGAGCCGCGGCCCCTGTTGTCGACACGGGCAGCCTGCAAGACACGTCCTATCCCTTCGTCAACGACGCAGCCGCCGGTACGTCCACCTGTGCTCCGACGTTGCGCGGTCTCTCTGATCCCCATTGCCCCCATCACGTGACCTCGTCCGACCGCGGCCCGCAGGCTTCACGGTGGAGATACAGGTCACCGACAACACCGGGCGCACCGCGCAGACTCAGTACGCGATACTCGAGAGCTGTACGTATTTGCTTTCGCTCTTCCCCTCCCCCCCCTTTCTGCACGTCGATGGATTGGAAGCGCTGACACCGTTCGGTCGCGTGCTAGCCGATACTAGTTGCTTGCCGGGGGCGGGTTGGTGACGTCGCGGCGTAGCGTAGAGTTGTACCTCCTTCCTCACGAAAGAAGCCTCGGAGTATCCTGTTTGCAGGTAGCTGCGGGCCTGGGCTCGGACTGAGGACTCTTGTCGACTTGGATGTACCGAGGCGTGGTACGGAGGTAAGTTCATTATGTTTCGTACCGACCCCGGTCCGGGGCAACGTACAAACGTAGGCCAGTGGGTGGACTTGATGAACCGTCCACACGCGGCCCCAAAAGACCTCTCCGAGCGCTGCGATCCCGGGGAAATCATCCAATCATCCACTGCCCTGCGCGAGCTGGAATTGACACCTTCCCTCGCCGCGCATGCAAGCCGTGATGGCTCCGACGTGCACGGGATATATAGGGCAAACACTGGTACTTATGTACGTTGACCATCCTTCATCCCTCCCCGCTCCCCCACCTATTCCCCCGTAATGATGTTCGTCGCGTCGTCCGTGTTGCTCGCCAGTCTCGTAGCAGGCGCGGTCGCCCAGAGTCCCTTCGCTATGAGCGTGTACGTTCAGCGCTCTCTTCGCTCAAGGAACTCCCCTGACGGATGTTAATATCATGTTCACCTCCGCCATGCGAACAGTGTCGATCACACGCAGTGCGCGAGCACCGAAATCGTGTGGGAGGGCGGCGTCGGTGAGCATTCATCTACATGCACTTTCACTTTGCCTTGCCCTCGTCTGACAGCGAGTCTGACACTATTCCGCTCGACCTGTCTAGCCCCATACCAGCTCGTACGTCTTCGCTTCCGCACACCTCAACCATGTTATGCCAGCTAACGGGCAGTCCCCTTTTCCTGGGTCACACGCGTACTTATAGCTGTAAGTACTAGTTGCCTCCCCCGTTTTCGCTCACCATGTCCACTGCTTACGAGGGCTCCGTCCTCCGTCCTCCGTCCTTCCCGTGCTTGGCACTGGCAGTGGGTACGTCTCCCGCAACAACGTCGCCGCACCCGTCATCGACACCGCCGGCATCCAAGGCACGTCCTATCTGTTCGTCAACAACGCAGCCGCAGGTGCGCTACAGTCCCCTCGAATTCCGCTATTCCGCTATGTCGTTGCGCGGACTCTCTCTGACCGCCACCTCGTTCAACCGCAGGCTATATCATCGATATCCTGATCACGGATAGCAAGGGGCATACCGCGCAGACTGAGTACACGATACAAGAGAGCTGTACGTGTTTGCTTTTCGTTTCCCTCCTGGCCGTGGATGGAATTGGAAGTGCTGATACTGACGCCACGCGACCGCCCGTTTACTTCTTACTTAGCCGATACGAGTTGCCTTCCGGGGGCGGGTTGGGGACGCCGTAGTGTAGCGTAGAGTTGTGGATTGTGGATGACGGATGATACTCATGTGGACTATGGACGGACATTTGCGGTCCTCGTGTCGTGAATACCTCAGTGAAGCATGTGCAATCCCCGTCTATCGTCGATAGCTGGCCATGGTTTCTACTGGTAGGCCGTGAAAGATGCGCATGCGCAACGCAAAAAACACAGTGACTCGACATTTTCAAATCCTGTATGTCCCGACACCTGCGTATGTCCCACTTCCTTATCTCAATCTGAAATTGCAGGCATAGGTCGGCATAGATACATCGTTGTGAATTTGCATATCCCTCCTACTTATGTGCTCTCGGTCGCACATTCGCTCGATGGCGACATACAATGGTCATCGGTACCGCTCTGACAGCCGTTGGCGACTTGTCGTGTAACCGAGCAAAGGTGCGTCAGAAACTCAGTCTTCAGGCCCTCCGGCCGGTGTATTTTTATATATAGCTACTGAACGCATGCAACTGCTGCGCACAGGCCGTTCATGTGCCCCTGCGTCCGTTCATCGCACTTCAGCCTGCACATCAACTGCACATGGTTCCGATGCTTGCTGCTATAAACAGAGCGTATCCACAGTAGTACCGGCCACACAGGTACGTCGGCAGACTGCAACCTTCCCGCGCCGTTACCACCGCGACATCCTACAAGTTTCATTCGCATTCCTTGGTGCCTTATGGTGGTGTCGTACACTTCCATGCATACTCGCACCCCACGAGGGAAGACGGGTGGCCACCAGACATGCGTAATTGCTCAACCGCGTTCCCATGCAAGGTCTCGCAAGGTCTCGCATTACTCGTCGTTCAGCTTCGGTTTACGTAGCTCAACGTTTCCCTCAACCGGCCTATCAGGAGGGACTGATTTTCATACTGTCCTGAAACCCGAAACTGAGCGGGGAGGCGCATTGGACCTACTGCGCGGTCGGAAGCGATCGAAGGCCGACGACCTCCATGCGACTCCCCGAATCCCGTTAATAATAGTGACCCGGTAACGCCATTGTGGCTGTGTAAGTGCTGATCCGTTCGTCCATCCAGGACCGTCCTCGTTGCTGATGCGTCCTCTTAGGATCCTCCAGGGATTGCCTCACTGGCTTGCCCCGCTGCGAGCAGGGCGAAGTCCCCGCAGCGCAGGACAAGAATAACTTAAAAGCGTCGGCTTGCTCCACGGACCCACCAGGACTTGCTCCACTGGTTCCTGCCCCCGCCCCCTGCCCCGCCACCTTCCACACTCTTTCGAGTCCGCGATGGCCCGCTTCTCCACCCTCCTCGCGCTCTGCGCCGCCGCGACAGCCGTGTCCGCGACCCCGGTCGTCATCCGCGACTCGCCGATCTCGCTGCCGCTCGCGCGCCGCTTCAAGGCGACGGGCGCAGGCGCGATCCTCGCGGCGGACAAGGCGCGTGCGCAGATGCTCAAGAATGTCGGGCACGCGAAGGGCGGCAACGCGTCGAAGCGCGCAGACGTGTCCGTGACGAACGCGAACACGTACTACGCCGTCGAGGTTGGCATCGGCTCGCCCGCGACGACGTACACGCTCCTCGTCGACACCGGCAGCTCGAACACGTTCGTCGGCGCGAACCAGCAGTACGTGCAGACGTCCACGAGCCAGGACACCGGCAACACTGTCGTGAGTTCGTTTGCTTCCTCTCGTCGCCGCGGGCGGGATGGCTGCTGATGACGATACTTGCATTGCAGTCTGTGTCGTACGGCTCCGGCCAGTTCTCCGGCGAGCAGTACACGGACACCTTGACCCTTGGCGACCTCACCCTCGAGAACCAAGGCATCTCGGTCGCCAGCTCGTCTCAAGGCTTCCAGGGCGTTGATGGTATCCTCGGGTGCGTCGCAGGTGGTCACCCACTCCGACTTCGTGCTGATCTGTCACTATAGCGTCGGCCCCGCTGGCTTGACTCAGGGTACTGTCTCGGACGGCCAGATCGTCCCCACCGTAACGGACAACGCGTACTCGCAGGGTCTGATCTCCTCTGAGGTCCTCGGCATTTCCTTCTCGCCCGCCTCCTCGGGCTCGGACGTCACTGGCGTCCTAAACTTGGGCGGCGCTGACTCGTCGAGGTACACCGGCGACCTCAACCTTGTGTGCGTAGTCCGTTTGACTTGCCCGCCCGGACTCTTGACTGATGAGGATGTCGTGCAGCTCGATCACCGAGACCTCTCCCGCGTCCAACTACGTCGGCATCGACCAGTCAATCACGTACGGCAAGAACACGCAAATCCTCTCGACCACCTCTGGTATCACCGACACCGGCACCACCCTCCTCATGATTGCCACCGATGCTTTCAACGCGTACAAGAAGGCGACTGGTGCCAAAGAGGACTCGACCACGGGCCTCCTCAAAATCACGAACGCCCAGTACAAGAAGCTGCAGAGCCTGTACTTCACCATCGGTGACGTGAGTACCCCTACGTAGCCATTTACAGACCTCGTATCGAATACTCATGCCCCGACCCACAGCAAACCTACGAGTTCACCGCCAACGCTCAGATCTGGCCGCGCTCCGTATGTCGCTCGCACGCTCTCTGCTCTGCGTTCATATACTGATCCTTTGTCGCATCTCTCTGTAGCTCAACAGCGCGCTCGGCGGCGACGCCAACAGCATCTACCTCGTCGTCGCAGACCTCGGCTCGAACAGCGGCCAGGGCCTCGACTTCATCAACGGCTACTCGTGGCTCGAGCGGTTCTACACTGTCTATGACGTCTCGCAGAACCAGGTCGGCTTCGCGACTACCCAGTACACGACCGCGACCACCAACTAAGGCTCGAATCGTTCTGCGTGTCTCATTTGGGCATGGGATTGTATTGTCAATACTTTCCATTCACACGTTGCATACCCTACGAACATCCTGTATACTGTGTGTTGAAGATAATGGTCTGTTGTAATCCTAGAGGTTGTGACCTTAGGCGTTGCGGGAGCTTTTGAAAACGGGTACCATGCACAACCATGTGAGGCGTTGTGGTATGAAGGTCAATAGGCGGGTGATTTCAACGCTCTGCCGACTGTATAAAATAGCTAGGAAGCAGTTTGTCAGACGCACCACCTCTTTCATGACGTCAATAACCTCAATCCAGCCTAAATGATAGCGATGTCAGAGGTGTTCTCTGGGAAAAGTCGTTTGTGATTCAAAAACAGGCATTGAGAGCATCTGTATCAGAGCTGCGTAGATGCTTCCGATATACTATGCTGGTCGAAGTCCGAGTCGACGTACGCAGTGGGGTCCTCCTCCAGTCTCCCGCCGCCAAACCTTACCCCGCCGTCCACCTCGCGCCGAAGTTCGTGACGACACACGATCACCGCATTGCAGTAAAAGCCAGAGGACCGGGACAGCCTACGTCAGTCCACTCACCATTTCCAGGCACTGACCTCGAGACCGGTCGATCCCTTGGTTTCTGGAAGAGCTTCTCAGAAGCAGTCGTCCGGTCAATGCTTCCCCCACGGGGACAAGGGGCACACGCTGCGTCATCCGACATGCTTGAGTCCACGGAGGAGCTTTGAGCGACCAACGAGCCTGAGGGGAGAGGCGTCTGTTATGGGATACGCGACTGCATGGCGAAGACGAAAACCTCGGGGTCAGCCGAGCTATCGAGAGCTATCGAGCGGCAGGGCGACGAACCTGGAACTTGGCAGGAGACTCGCACTCGTGAGATTGGATGCCTCGCGATGACGGCGTCGGCGGGCAATGCAGAACCCGTCGCGAGCACTATCAAAAAGACATATGTCCCGACGGCGATCTCCACGATGGTGTTCGTGCCGAGACTTCGCATGCGTAAGTGAACCCGAGATTAAACTCTTTCGTAGCTTCCATCATTTCGACGCTGATTGCGTTTGGAGTCTGAGGCCAAGCATTCGGGAAGCGCCCAAAGCCTCTCCTGGAAAAGACGGTGGCCTATTGTATAATACAGGTCATGCCAAATGAGAAAACGCCGAGCCTCAGGCTGAGTCTCCTTCGGCAGGACGACTACACTGCCATGGGACTATGGTGCAGTGGGACGTGGGTAAGCCGCGAGCAGGGGCATCATAACGAAGAGAACCAAACGAACGACTGACCGAGTTCACAGCCGCTGTTCGGCCGCACGAGCTTCCGATAACATACTGTATATGTTCCAATACCTTCGAGGCAGATTGTGAACAGCCGTTGACAGTTCAATAGATCAGGTGAAGCTGATCTTCCGGCTGAACCGAGCGCACGACATAGAACCAGCAGTCTGCCTGGCTGAATTGTTGGTGGCCCGTGCAGATCGAGGCATATGATAAGCAACATCCAGTCGACGCGAGTGGGACGTGGATAGTATCCACTGCTGGCGGACAGGGGACAACGACGCTCGGTCCTGAAACGTGGGAGAAGTGCTGTCATGTCAGTTAACGTCGATTGGACGTATCAATCCACTTACTGAATAGTCCTACAACTACAGAAGTCTGTATGGGCCAAATGCGCACCTCGACGCGATTTGCTGCCCTGGATGGTTCCGTCACCAAGGGACAGGGCGAGGAGGGCATAATAGGGCCGCCGCCCGGCGTAACCCCCCAGACGGAGCTTCGTACCCTCATAAGCACCTCGCTGTACGCCCGCACCTCTCCGATATGCGCACTCGATGCCTCGGGGCGTGCGTCGCCGCCGCATTCCTGGTCGAGGTTCGCGCAACGACAACCATTAGAGTGGACGATAGCGACCCGGGGATAGAGTACCGTGGCAACTGGGTACACAACCCCATCGACGACCCGAAGGATTTTAACTACGAGGGCTCGGTGACATACACGAACGCCACCGGGAGCACGGCGTCCTACAGGTTCAGAGGTGAGTCAGAAACGGGTTGCAGGGGCACCAAACAGCGAGACTGAAGATTGAACGTACGTGAAACGACACCCTGCAGGGACGGGGATAGCGGTCTTCGGCGCGTTCGAGGTCGCTGGAACGTTCGACATGCACTCGACCTATAGCATCGACGGCGGCCCACCCACGGACTTCCTGCCCGCTAGTACGGTTCTCACACCAGCATACCACCAGAAGTTCTTCCAGTCCGGCACGCTCTCGGACGGAGAGCACACGCTCGTTATCACCAACAACGCGCGGGAGTTTTGGTTTGACTACGTCGAGGTTACGCAACCATCCTCGGCGACCACGACCACCCTATCAACATCCACTGCCCCACAGCAAGCCCAGAAATCTCCAGGGAGCACAGCACAGGCCGCTCCATCTACGACCGAGCCAGCGGGCACAAGTCAAGCTGGCCAGCCGGGAACGACACAATCGGTTTCAAGTCTCTCCTCTCAGACACAAAGCACGCATTCCTTTCCCAGCACAGACAACAATACACTCACCAGTCTCAACCCTACGGATGTGGCGGCGACATCTCCATCCCACGCCAGCAGCGTGTCACAATCGCAAACCTCCGTTCTCGTTTCCATTTCAGGTGTCACATCTCCGACCAGCACCGCGACGCGCGCGCGCTCCTCCAAGTTACCACTAGGAGGCATTGTAGGGTTGGCTATCGGGGGCCTCCTTTTCATTTTGGCCGCAGTAGTGGGGTATAGATGTTGCTGTCGAATGCCTACTCGAAGTGATCTGACCCCGTACGGTGCGTTCAGTAACAATAGACTGGATACGATTCAAGGGCAGCTCACCTCACGAATGATATCGCCTACAGACCCGGGACTGACGGCGTTGGCTGTCGAGCCCCGGGAGAAACAGGACCTCGAGTACGACGGCAATAGCAGAAGCTCGACGGCCACGTCGCTGCGATCGCTCCCCCGGCCTGCGCCAGCCTATGTTCATCCTCTCTTGGAGGTCCGTGCGTCAGAGACTTCTGGCGAGCGCAGCATGCCGCATGAGATCATCACCACCGACTTAGAGGAGGCGAGAATGGGTAGAGATAGGCGTACCGGATTCCAGCCCTTAGGTTCGCCCGCCTCCGCTTCTCCACTTCTGCCGCGCCGGCCTCGCAGGATAGGCCCCCAGCTGAAAGACTCTCCGACTACGCCGAGCACGGGGGCGAGCCGCTACATGAGCCCGTTCGAAGAGAGAAGGAGGTCGATGGACGGGGGCGTGAGGCTCGCGGGAGGACCGCCTGAAGAGGTGCAGCAGGAAGACGACCGAGGTGACGACGTTCGTAGCGGTTTGTCTACCCTTCCGCCTGCGTACGGATTGTATCCAGCTGCATAGGTCGTCGTCATATTCCTTCGTGATGGACGATAGAAACAGGAATCCGAGGGGTCGATGAGGACGGACGAAGAGGGCAACGTCCAGAGCCAGGCGTGTTGACTGCCATGCTTGATGCGCTCTCAGCGGAGCTCGAATTTGAAGTATCTGATGTTGAATACTGACTTTCGGGATTCGTATGGTCCTTTGGGGTGTTTCTAATATGTTGATGCTCCGGAGATAGTACACCGATCAATAAGTACTGTCTCCTTGGCTTCAGACTAGGGTACCAACCACCGCAGGCCAAACACAACGGTGAAGAAAGCCGCATAGCTGAGTTAGTTCCCAGGTGCTGTTCCGCGCCAGTAGTTCCAGTACAAGCTCTGCGACTTTCGAGGTGCTTTTGGACAGCCGTTTACCAGAGACGGAGAGCTCGTCGACATAGTTCGGACCCGCCGGCAGACGAACCTAAGCGACTCGCTGCACACACGTCTGTATGGATGGTAGCTAATGTCAGGGTATGGCAGCAATTGGACTCGATAGATCCTGAGAGATAGAAGAGGGATAAACATTGTCCATCATCAGCGCCGATGGTTCGTATATCAGACTGTTCGGGTTTACGAAACAGGGGTCCCAACTACCGCAGGCCGAAAAGCTTCCATGCTTGTCCTTAGGTGCCGTCCACCGTCTTCGACACATCAATTGCTAAGGTAAAGGGCGAGGGGAATATTATGATATGGCCTCCACCCGGCCGATCTGCCTACGTGGTGCTTAGCACCTCATGACACCCCCCCTCCCGCGATACGCCTGCAGATCCAGACAGCCTTTCGCTATGCGCACACGATGCTGGGGAGGGTATGCTGCAGTCGCAATCCTGGTCGCAGCTCGCGCCACGCCTGTAATAATGGTGGATGACAGCGACCCAGGCATCGAGTACCGCGGTGCCTGGACGCACAATCCCTGGGGCCACCAAGATGTCAACTACGGGAGCACGGTGACGTTCACGAACGCCTCAGGAAGTACGGCAACATATAAGTTCCAAGGTGGGTGAGAAGGCATCGAGCGTTGCGACAGAACATTAACAGACTTCCACACCACCATCGATATTGCAGGGACGGGGGTAGCGGTATTCGGCGCATTCGAGATGTCGGGAACGTTCGACGTCCATTCCAGCTACAGCGTCGATGACGGCCCAGCCATGGACTTCGTGCCCGCCGACACGTTCGTATCATTCGAGTACGGCCAGAAGTTCTTCCAATCCGACACACTCTCCGACGAAGAGCACACGCTCGTCATCACCAACCTTGGGGAAGAGTTTTGGTTTGACTACCTCGAGGTCACGCAGCAGCCGCCACCGCCACTGACGACGACTACCACCTCCTCCCAGTCCACTGCGCCACGGCAAGCTCAGACACCCCTTGCGAGCACAGCACGAGCCACGTCTTCTACGACCGACCGAGCGAACACCGGTTCTGTTGGCCAGCCGAAGACAGCTCAATCGCTTTCCAGTCCCTCGTCCCACACACAAAGCACATATTCACTTTCGAATATAAACAAGGTTACATTCACCTCTCCGGATACTGCAGCGACATCTCTGCCCTACGCCAGCAGCGTGTCGCAGTCGCAAACTTCGATCCTCGCCTCGGGCGTCACGACGCCAACCAGCACCGCGGAACGCACGCACTCGTCCCAGTTGTCAGCCGGAGCGATTGCAGGAGTGGCCGTGGCGGGCCTACTCGCCCTAATTCTTGTCGGATGGGTTGGATTAAGATGGCGCCGACGAAGGCAGGTTCGGAAACAGAATGACCTGACACCGTACGGTGCGTGGAACGAAAATCTGATGTCTACACATGGAGCACTCACCTCGTGAATGGTTTCCTCCACAGACCCCGGACTGACGGCCTTGGCCTTCAAGCCCTCTGAGAAGCGGCACTTCGAGTACGATGGCAATAGCACAGGCTCGGAGTCGACGGCTACCTCGCTGCGATCGCCGCCCCAGCCTGCGCCAGCCTACCCTCATTCTCCTTCGGGAGTCCGCGCGTCACAAACCTCTGGCGAGCGCAGCGTGCCGCATGAGATCATCACCGCTGACTTCGAGGAGGCAGGGATGGGTGGAGATAGACGTACCGGATTCCAGCCCTTAGGCTCGCCCGCCTCCGCTTCTCCACTTCTGCCGCGGCGCTCTGGTGGGATGCGGCGTCAGGACTCTTCGATTACTCCAAGCGCGGAGCCGAGCCGTTACTTGAGTCCATTGGAGCAAAGAAGGAGGTCCGTGGATGGGGGAGTGAGGCTTGCCGGGGGACCGATGGGAAACGAGGGGCAGGACGGCGATCGAGGAGACGACGCTCGCAGCGGTATCTCGACGCTGCCGCCTGCGTACGGAACGTATCCAGCTGCATAGAGTGCGTGTAACTTCGCAGTAGGCGTAGGAAGCAGGAAGGAGACTCAAAGCGATGGGCGAGGACGAAGGTAGTAGTAGCACTGGAGGGAAGGATGTGGTCGCGTCCAGGTTGCATCACGAGTTGAACTCGGTGACGAACACGGGCGCTTCTGGCCTCTGGACCTTTTACCATCAACTTGATCAAGTACTGGCGGCCATCGCCACCGTACTTATACCGTTATTAATTGGATTCGTTTTCGGTTTGTACTCGTTCGTACACAAGAAAGTCACATTCCCTTAGCAGGAGGATCGTCGCGAGCTATGTCAGCACAAAAGTACGTCAGTTCGAACAAAAAACCATGTAGCGCTTATGCTGCTATTTATTAGGATGGTTGCCAGGTTGCCTTCATGCCACTCGATTCTCTCTCTCCCTCTATCGACCACCGATACACCCCTCTTTGACCCTTCTTCGTTGCGTACAGGTAAGCATTGCTGTGCATGACGAGGCGTGAGCCGTACTGAAAGGCTCCTAGGAAATGTCCGGCGATCGTTCATGGAACGGGTTCGGGGCAGCGGCCATTGCTCTGAAAACCCACGACATTCTGTGCCACATATTTCAAGTTGGCAGCCGCATCGCCAACAAGAGGGCGCTTTCGCACAATGATCTCTTACGCTGCGCCCTGGTATCTTGGTCTTTCTGCGAGCCTGCATTGCGCGCCCTGTGGACGAACATGTCGCCACCCACCCCACTTTGGGAACTCCTCGCACCCAATGACATGGCGTCATCCCAGAAAACGTTGGCATCCGATTTCTTCGATACTGTGAGTGGCTCCCATTTCCTGAGTTCTTCACTGATCTGACGGTTGCGTCCAGATCCTGTCCGGCAAGTCGTACTCGGATCCTATCCTGTGGGCCCGTTTCTTGTGGTATGCCCGGTTCGTGCAAGAGCTTGATATCGCGTACTTCGGTATGCGCGAAAAGCACAAGGAGCTCATCCATGCTCTCGTCACCCACAATGGTGGAAAGTCTATCTTTCCCTCCCTCCGAACGTTGCGGTGGTTCCCATCTTCCGCCTCGGACTCCTCGTACTTCCCGCTTTTCATTCCGCAGCTTTACTCCGCGACCTTCGATTTTCCCTATCCCACAAAGGCGGGCGCACGGGAACCCCTGGGGCACAGCTTTCTTGCTCGGTTGCGTGCATCCTCCCCACGGTTAGATTACCTTTGTGTCAACGCGTGGTCGGCGCAACTTGGGGAGAACCACCTAGGCGTCATCTCGTCGTTCGAGCATCTCACGGACTTGAACCTCGTCACCGGCATCTCGCTCACATCGTTCCGTCGGCTCGCCACCATGCCCCGCATGAGCTCCCTTCAGATCGGCTATGTCAGATCCGACGAGCTGGACTTGTCGTGTTCCCCTCCCCAGATCCATGCACCCCATCTAACCACCATCTCCGTTGGCGGAAACTGTCCTTCCCTTGCACAGCTCTTCACGGCCCTCAACGCCCCAGCCCTCGCATCGGCGTCGCTCCACGCCATCTCCGACCACCCAATCATACAGAAGCCCGCCAACTACGATCTGTGCATCCAGGCCCTCGCCACCGCCCGCTCGCCCACTACGATGGAACACCTGTACGTCACGCTCGACGACGATGGCGGGCCCGAGATGTGCATGTACTTGAGCGATCTGTTCGATCCGCTCCTCGTCTTCCCCAACCTCACACACTTCTTCTTCGCGTGCCCGATGGTCGGGCTCGTCGCAGATGACGACGACCTCTGGGCGATCGCGCGTGGCTGGCCGAGG
The DNA here is from genome assembly GCA_000338015.2 of Ganoderma multipileum BCRC 37180. Classification (NCBI taxonomy): domain Eukaryota; kingdom Fungi; phylum Basidiomycota; class Agaricomycetes; order Polyporales; family Polyporaceae; genus Ganoderma; species Ganoderma multipileum. The sequence goes on from BACB01001373.1 coordinate 18,579, forward strand.
CTGCGCGAGTTCAGGCTCTGGCAGGCGTACTGGGACCCGTGCATTGACCCTGACGACGAGGACAGCGAGGGCGTCCCGACCCCCACGCCTGAGGCCTTGCAGTCCTTCTGCGACTACTGCCCGGACCTCCGCGAGCTCGTGCTGCCCCACCTGGACTTCGAGGCGGACTTGCCCACGCGGCGCTGTCGAGAGGCTAGCAGCGCCGGATCGCGTGGTCATGGGCTGAAGCTTCTCGCGTTCGGTGATAAACGGCGTGGTGGTGGTGAGGATGAAGATTGGATGCAAGAACCGGTCGAGCCTGACAGAAGCCGCGTCACGGCGTGGGCGCAATATGTCTCGGACCTGTTCCCGCACCTAGATGCTGAGAAGAGCCTCTGGGAGTGCACAGGTAAGTCGACAACGGATGGGTGGAGGGAGGTTTTCAAGCGGGTGCCCACTCTTCGCAAGTCTCAAAAGGGTTCCTCGTCGGGCAGTGCAGTTGCGAAGTCGCCGGAGCACTGAAGAGTTTCGCATCTCTGTGAGGATGGCCGCTGTATATGTCCATAGCGCAGAAGTGTAAGCTTATGGGTGCAGTTGTGACGATGTCGTAGAGTTTCGTTTGGGTCCGGAGTGAAGTCCATTCCCACTGATGTATAGTATAACTTTAATTCGGTGCAAGCACTTACACTGTTCAAGGCGAATAGGGATCAAGGATCAGGCTGCCCCGCGGTGCTGGTACGCATTGGAAACTCGACGACAGTGCATACTGCCAGTCATTCGTCCTGACCTCCGTCTACTACATGATGCCACCGCCTACGATTGGGCTGGCTCGTCGCCAATAGTGAATCCACAAGCCTCGACTGTTAATCCGAACAAACCGGGCAAAGACTTCCACGTCTTCCTCCGCTCCCGCACTTCCCGCTTGAGCATCTCCCTCTCACATGCCACGCACAGCTCGTAGTCCGCGATGGCCGCCCAAACTTCGATAATCCCGCGGTAAGGAATCAAACTGTCGCATTCTCCTAGCGTATTCGACCCCGCCTCCTCGTAGATATCAGCCAGCGCTCTCTCGCACTTGCCAAAGGTCGTACATCCAGATCCTGCGCTAGGATGGAGCATGAAGATAATCTGCACGAGCCGTATAGTCATTGTTGTAAACTCGGTCCGCGCGTCAATGCATTGCTGGAGGTCAACGGCGGTGAGGTGTTCGACGTAGCCATGGCGCCGCTTGTACCTGTCCATCATCTGCCCCCCGAGCTGGCTCGCCAGGTATAGAGCGAAGGGAAGCATCGACTGGGAGTTTGTCAGGCGGGGCGATATTAACAGCAGCGATAGCGGCGTCGGGAAGCGAGATGAGCATGGAGGAGCTCGACGGCTTGTACTGTCGTTTTCGATGAAGTGCGGGGTGTAGTGTCTCTTGAGGACGGAGAGCGCGCGGGCATCGGCATCGAGACATTGGTACTTGTTATGCGAGGCGGATGGCAGCGTGAAGTTCGGACAAGTGGGATACGGGGTGCCCATCCCGCAACCTGATGGGGATGTGGAATGGGGATGTGCAAAAAGATAAAGCGGGTTAGCACGCACCTTAGCTCTGCGCACGGCATGAGGTATTGAAGGAAGTCGGCCAGATCTCCTGGGTGGTCTGTGAGGCGAACGACGGGGCGGCAGTCGAACGTTTCAGTCGCATCAGCGGATCCCGCGGCGAACATATCCGCGAAAACAGCGCATTTCTTTGTCAGGAGAGCTCGGTAGACACGGAAGGCAGTGTCTCCGGCGAGAAGAATGAGTTTGCCGTCGTCGAGCCAGAAGTCGGAATATTACATAGCTAGTGCACCTAAACACGAGTGAGCGTTTCGTGGCCCTTCGTAGGTTTAGACGAGTGTCCTGGCTAGACAATGACAAATGGTGTTTGCTAACGGAGGTTCGGCGACGTTTGTTCAACTCTGGCAACATGGACTTAACTGGCGCCGCCGACGCGCCGGACATGGGTACGCCACAGGCAGGAGCATCATAGGGAAGAGAATCACATAGCCGTCCCAGGTCACAGGCAGTGTTCAGCTGTCAGCAGCTCTAGTAAAAGCCCTGCGACATTCAACTAACCGTCGAAAGGGATTGGTGGAACACCCGTCGACAGTTCGACAGATGAGGCGGGGCTCAACCTTCAGCAGAACTGAGCACATGTACACGAGGTCGGGCGAGGCGCGCCCATATCTCCACCGTTGGTCGCCCCCTCCGGATCGGAGAAGGATATAGGGCCGATATAACGTGGCCAATACCGGAGGACGGTACTGACGAGACGCGATCCTGAATGATGGGGAGCTTGGACATGTCAGTCAACACCGATGATACGTATCAATCCACGCACAAAATAGGAGTACGACTACCATAAGCCGAAAGCGACCATATATGCTATGAAGCGACATCCATTGCCCTGGATACGTTCGTCTCCAAGGTAAAAGCAAGGCGAGCATATTATGGCGGCCCCCTTCTCTTATCTCCCGACGCAGGTCTCCGTAGCCCCATAAACACCTCGCCACACGCCTGGAGGTCCTAACGCCATTCCGCTATGTGTATACGGGGGACGTATGCTGGCCCCATAATCCAGATCACCGCTCGCGCAATGCCTGAGACGACGGTGGACGACAGCGACCCAGGCATTGAATACAGTGGCAACTGGGTGCACAACCCCTCCGGTCCCTCCAATGACGACTTCGGGGGTTCGGTGACGTTCACAGACACCCCTGGAAGTACAGCGACCTACAGGTTTCAAGGTAAGTCAGCAAGGAAAGGCGTCGAGCGGTGAGATCGAGTGTTAAAGGCCCTATGCCACCATTGCAGGCACGGCGATAGCGGTGTTCGGGACGGTGAAGGCGGAAACATCCAACTTGCATTCCACCTACAGCATCGACGGCGGTCCAGCCAAGGACTTCTTGGCCGCCAGTACGACCACGTCGGACGTATACCACCAGCAGTTCTTCCAATCCGACACACTCGCTGACGAACCCCATACACTCGTTATCACCAACCTCGGGCAAGGGCTTTGGTTAGACTACCTTGTAGTCACGCAGTCATCGCAGCCGCCGCTGCTGCCGCCGACAGCTACGACTCCCGAATCCATCGCGCCAAAATCGGTGCAGACGTCTTCTGCGAGCACGACGCAGACCTCTCCACCTACGTCCGACCCACCAACCACGAGTCCTGCTACCCAACCACAGATAACCCTTTCGGTTTCCAGTCCTTCCTCCCAGACACAAAGCACACGATCTTTAAACGGTACACTCACCTCTGCCGATACTGCGGTAACACCTTCACTCCAAGCATCACAGTCCCCAACTTCCGACTTCCCTTCAAGTCCCATGTCTCCGACTAGTACCCCGACATGCGCACGATCGACCAAGTTCCCAGCAGGCGCGATCGCAGGGTCGGCTGTCGCCTGCCTCCTGATCCTCATCGTGGTCGGATTGGCGGGGTATAGGTGGCGCCGTCGGAAGCAGACGCGAAGAGGGGATGGCCTAGCGCCGTATGGTGCGTTCAAAATAACGCTTAAAATGTTGAGAAGAATTACTCACCTCGCAACGTATATCCTCATAGACACAGATCTATGCGCGCGGGCCTCCGAGCCTTCAGAGAAGCGGAACCCCGCACGCGGCGCCAACAGTAGGGACTCGGTGACCACCTCGTTTCTGTCGTCGACTCAACTCGCGCCAGCCTACCCTCAGTCCATGGTGGGGATACGCGTGTCGACGAGCTCTAGCGAGCGCAGGGCGCCGCACGAGATCAGGACCACCAACTGGAACGGAACGAAGATGGACTGCGATCGACTTACCGGCTTCGAACCGCTCGGCTCGCCCTCGTCCGCTGCCCCCCTTATCCCCCAGGAACAGACGGAGTCTTCTATGACGCCAAGTGCAGAGTCAGACCGTTATCCAAGACCACGGCAGGAGAGGAGGAGGTCCGTCGATGGAGGGGTGAGGCTCGCAGGAGGACTGCTGGGGCAAGCGGATCCGAATGCGTTAGAGGACCGCCGAAGTAGCATTTCTACCTTGCCGCCGGCGTACGAAGAGCACCCAGCTACGTAAATGCTGTGAGTTTGCGTAGTGGAGGGTGGGTGGCGGAGAGCATGGGACTCGGAGTGGCGGATGAGGGCAGGAACGACGATCTAATGTTGCGAAGAGCGCTGGCGGAGATTGAATATGGGGTATCTGGATTTTAATATGGGCTTTCACACTTTGTATGCCCATCAGCTTTCTGATCTAATACCCGTTAAGCCTCCAATTCATTACTGAATTGTTGACCGTCTTCGCAGGAGATATCGTTGACGACACCAGGTTTGTGCTCTACACCCCATCGGCACCCTCCTGCTCGCGATATGGAATAAAGAGCAGATTGTTGTGCTTGGGTGAGTGTTGTTTGAGTTATCGATAGCTTTCTCTCACCGTCTAACCCTTCAAGGCGGTTACAAAGAACTTGCGGTGATACGTTGTTTCATTCTGAATACACCAAGCGATCTCGTCTGTGTCTGTCGCTTCGCTTTGAGGTATAGGGTTACGCCTGACACTGTCGCTTTCTCTGTCACTGATGACTATACATAACAGAGACTGCAACGTGGTACAATTTGCGTCCGCGCCGCGCCGCAGCGTGTCCTCGCCTTTCGTCGCGACCCCGATTCGACTATAACGAAGACGAAGCAACGTCACGTCCCTATCTTCAGCCGAATCACTCCCCTATCTGACCGCCGGATGTCTTCCTATAACAGTTCTCGCACATGATTGGAGATGAATGCGGCTTCCGGTCCCAAACGGTAGGCACCCTCATCGTATGTGCCTTTCCGGACATTTTTATCTACAGCACGCTTCACCCACGCCCACCAAGGGACTTCTGGTCGAACGCCCTCGTCATTGTTCGCTAAGGCTATCCCGGAGAAGGGTTAGGGAGAGATCACCCGCCGAATCAAGAACCACCTCACCCCCATCTCCTTCCTGATGATACGATGGACCTTGTATGCGGCACGCTTCCTCGACCAGGGCTTTTCAGGTTAGGTTGGTACACTAGTACCGGCCAGGAAATCCCATCATCAGTGTGTACTCTCTCTCACCACCATGCTCCCCAACGCTTGTCGCTCCTTTTTCACTCTCACACTCATTCTGTCAATCAGGCTTGCCTTTGCCAATGTGTTCATCGTCGACGACTGGGACCGTACTAGCTTCCGCACGCGTGGGGGGTGGACGGGGTTTACCAACCAGCCAGCGCCGACTTGGGACGGCACACTCACCTGGGGCAACCTGACCGGTGCGACGGGTGTCTTCAACTTCACAGGTATGAATGTCACTAGATGCTTGGCTTTATTTGACTCAGCTGCACGTTCTCCTGGCTGCAGGCACTTCGGTCGAGGTCTTCGGAGCATTCAAGCCCGTCGGAATCTGGAGCATGCAGTCGCAGTACACAATCGATGGGGGCGAGCCGACAACGTTCGTGCCGCCGCAAGAGGTGCCTGAAGAGGCATACAATCAGAGCTTCTATCATTCTGGCAGGCTTTCCCCGGGGGAGCATACTCTCATCATCACGAACTTCGGCGCCCAGCTTTGGTTGGACTACTTCTTGGTCACCAACGATGGGGAGGAAGGCATTGTGGCCTCCGGAATTTCGAGGAACTCTGTCTCCGCTATCGGGATGGGCTCCACGGCTCCCTCTATCAGGATGACCAGTGAGACATTCTCGTCGACGGTCTCGGCGAGAAATAGCACCCGGCCCATTACCGAGAACAGGCCCACGACGATCTCAGCGAGCACCTTTCCATCTCCTGACCTCCTGGCTCCCTCTCAGCTCAGTGCATCTGCATCTGCTTCCAACCTTTCCTCAACAGCGGCGACGTCTCCATCCACGACAAGCACAAGCACCCTTCCATTATCATCTCGCCTCCGCCTCCCTTCAGCCTCATCATCGAATACGTCTGCACCTCCACGAGGTACTGAGGCAACCAACACCTCCGCAGCCGGAACGTCGCATGCCACCATACCCGCCGGCCTCATCGCAGGTGTGACGGCCGCAGGCATCACGATTCTCGCCATCCTGCTCGTGTTCGCGCTCTGGTTCCGTAGGAGGCGGAGCCGCCTCGGACTCAGACTCGAACGCGCGGGAGTCTCGTATCCCTTCTCAGGCAGTAAGTCGCCCTCCCGTCGTGCACGTGCGTTAAGATTCGCTCATCGCTTTTCCCCCGCTGGACAATCACAGCTTGCGGCGAGGATATCTCCCGCCACGCCGATGCCTCGAGGCTCCACAGCGCATCGTTCCGCGAGTCACAGTACTCTGCTACGCTTCTCGTTGGAGCGCGCCTCTCTACACGCTTCTCGCGCCCCGTCTCCGTCTCGTCTCTCACAGATTTAGTCGAATCGTATGCCGACCGGGAGTCCCGACTCGTTGTGTGCAGACGGTCGGTGGACGGAGGCGTGACGATCGCTGGTGGGCCAGGCTTGGATGCCGGAGACGCGCCGTCGATCTCCGAGACGCAGAGCATTAAGAGCAGGCTGCCTTCGGTGTATCGGGCGTACGGTAGCGGTGTGGCGTGAGGCGCGAGGTCGTCGCAAGTGCTGGGGGGGTGCGTACGCTGGATAGATGGAGTGTTTGGCGCCGGTGTAACGCTCCGGGGACACGGATTCTGCGAATGCGTACACTTGTTTGTGCTGTATATACCGTAGGTGGCACGGTGGTCTCGGTGGGGACGACTAACTATCCCCGGGCCCCCGCGGCCTCTGAAAACCTCGCACCGCGGCATGTCACAGCCCTGCTGCAATCTCGGCCAACACTCTCGCTGTCCCCGGTCCCGCTCGGTGATGGAATTGCTAAGGGCATGTCAAGCCTATAGTATTGTATATCATATCGCGCTCAATTCTGCACATTCAGCAACTTCCTCGCTCGCTTCCTCTGAGTCGCTCCGCCTTCAAGCTTCAAGGCTAACATGAAGCTCCTTGCGCCGTTTGCCTTGCTCGCCAGTCTTGTGGCAGGCTCGGTCGGTAGCGGTGACTTCACCGTCAGCGTGTATGTTCCCTTTTAACATGATATGTAGTCTTAGTAATGCGTGCTGATACCTGGCATTCGACAGCGCCGATCACACCCAGTGCGCGAGCACCGAGATCACCTGGGAGAATGGCGGAGGTGAATACCCATCACATCATTACCCCGTGCTCTTCTGACTGATACCGGTTAGGCACATACGCTCTTGTACGTAGTTGGTTTCGGTTGGGTCAGCCCCTGCGTTGGACTGATGAACCGCCCCCCTCTCCTCCCTGACTGTGTTCCCATTCGTAGCTGTAAGGCTGTCCTCGTCTACGTTCCAGACACGCGCAGAAAGGCCCCATCTCCTCTACATTTCACAGTGCGTATATCGAACGCGATGGAGCGTACGTCCCCGTGATCGACGCCGGAGACCTTGAGGTCACGTCCTACCCGTTCGTCAACGACGCGGCCGCAGGTCAATCGCCCCCAGCCTAATAGTACTCAACCTGGCCAGTCACCAAGCGGGCGCACGTCCTGACCTTGAGCTTGTTCCGTAGGCCCCTACATGGTCTTTATTCAAGTGACCACTGTCGAGGACGGATTCACGAAAACCGCTCAAACGAATTATACGTTCGAACCCAGATGTACGTGACGCAGGCGTACCTCTGCCACCCTTGAGATCTGAGACGCTGACGGCTGATTGCTCGTCCCAAATAGCCAATACCAGCTGCCTGCCAGGAGTGGGGTGGGGACGTTGATGCGTATTTGAGACATGAGCGTGAGGAATGCCCTCATCCGCGGTTGGACTCGCCTGCCCCCGTGGTAGGCAGTGTCAAGTTCTTTGGAAAATCGAGACCGCCTCCGTGAGTCGCTGTGCAGCAATTTCCCGGCCTCTAAATACCTTTATACGAAGATGACATTTCCCAAAAGCAACTCGTTCTATACTTCTTGGGTCGGCTGCAGCTGGGTTGCGTGCTCACAGATCCTCGAAGTGCTTGCAGTCAGCGTACGTTAAAGTAAACTACAGGCTCCTCCACACACTCAGGACCGCACTGGCAGTGACAGCATCCCCGTCGCTTTCGAACCAGACCTTTGCGCCCGCTCTCACGCGGGGGAGCATCTGGCGTGGTGTAGTCGCGCGGACGGCTGAGGGTTGAGTCATAATAGGCTTGTACCTTCGTCTCCGCTGGGCATACTCATCGTGGTCGCGCCCTCCCCTCACCACTGCGCCGTGAAGGTTGTTCCCGAGCTTCTCTGCCGTGGCCAGAGGTTTTCCCAAGCATGGATGAGGAAGGAGGTCCGGCGACCCGGAGGCGGACATCCGGCGTAGCCGTGAGTGTCCGCGGTCGTGAGTACACATAGGGAGCGCGAACTTGAGGGACTACATACCGTAAGGGAGGTTAGGTTGTATGTATGGGATATGGGGGTGTGCACGGCTCGTTGGGTAAGAGGTCGACGTAGGACCGTAGGTTGACCTCAGCCACGACGTCGACGTCGAGGAATTTGAACGAAAAGGCGCTCTACGCCACACACGCGTTGTTTGGCGGTATTATGGCGACGCGTCCACATGTGCTGATGACCGTGACGATTTCAGCCTGTCACGACTGCCTTTCGCAAGTTGTCCGCGCTCTGACAGACACATTTCTCGTTGTTTGCGCGTTCCTCATTCGGGCTGACTGGCACGCCGTCTCATGATATCAATAGGGTGCTGCTCATGCCCTTGGGGACTTAGGGCGAAGATGGGAAGCATGCGCATATGACCAATCCGTGATGCTAATGCTATTCCCTAGCGTAAGGTCAGTACGCCCCACATACGCCCGCTGATATCGATATCGATGATATTGTGTTCAGCTGCTTACCTATTTATCAATTCTCCTTTTCCGCCGCTTAGTATCCCAGCTGACAACGTCTGTTGAGCCAGTACTAGTACTTATACTCCAGCTCACCCTGGACCTGGACGCTCAGCGCACGCGTACTTCCGTCTTCCCTGCGCAAGACCCCGCACCACCTCATAGCCATGCCCGGCCTACTTTTCGCCTATGTAGAACCCGGCTCCGCCATCCCCCCTGACGAGTTCAACGACTGGTACGACAACGAGCACGTCCCTCTCCTCACCGCCATCCCCTCCTTCCACTCCTGGTCCCGCTGGGTCGCTGCGGACGGCAAGCAGCCCACGTACGCCGCCATCTACGACATCGACTCCCCTGCCTCCCTCCACGAGCCCCCCTACACCTCCCTCTTCGATGCGCCCTCCGAGCGCGAGAAGAGCATCATCGCCCGCCTCGCCCACGTCGACCGCCGCGCGTACACGCTCCACGAGCCCGTGCACCCGCCCGCAGCCGGGGACGCCTACGACGCGCGCAAGCCCGGGCCGTTCATTAGCTCCGTCGCGATGGACATCCCCCCTGAGCACGTCGCCGAGTTCAACAGGTGGTACGACGAGGAGCACATTCCGCTTTTATCGAAGATCCCGGGGTGGGTGCGCTCCAGGCGCTTCGTGTTCGAGGAGGGCGCGGTGCTCGGCACGGACGAGAGCCTCAGGCCCACGATTGGGAGCCAGGGCCCGCAGAAGTTCTTCACGCTGCATGAGTGGGAGACCCCGGACGTGCTCGGGACCGAGGAGTACAAGGCTGCGATCTCGACGCCGTGGACGCTGAAGTTCAAGGAGCTCGCGAGCAGGTTCGAACTACGGCTGTTCAAGCTTTTGAGGACGTGGGATAGGGAGTGACCGTGATCTGGAGATCGGATTAGGTTTTTGTGAGCCTTTTATGCGGTCATCGTGTGCGCTGCTTCTTATGCCTCTTAATCGTATCACACGTTCGAAACGCAAGCACTGCGTATTATATTTCCATATCCGCATCCATGCCTTCTATAAGATAAATGCGAATCTTCATTTTCTGCGCGTTCGAGGGGATGGTCGCTGTCTACGCCGCTCCTCGGCTACAGCTTCTATCACCTCAGCTCCTTTGTACCTTCCGGATCGTGTGTCGTTGGTGCCGGACTAGACATATGGCACCGACGTGGATGAGCAGTCCTTCGGCGATTGGATGAGACAAGGTCGAGCTCGACGTCCGCGTCAAGCCTCCGTCCGCGTGGAACACGCTCGAGACTGCGCCACACGCGCGTTGTTTGGCTATGTTGTGTCCTCGCGTGCGTCTCTGGAGACGATTTTCCAGTCGTGGTCGTCTTCTGCCTTTCAATTCGTTCTGAATCTGATGTACTCTTCGCCTGCGTAATCCTCAGGCTGACTTGTACGCCATCTGATGTCGAATATGCTGCTCGCGTCCTTGCGAACGTTTTGCTAAGATGTGAAAAAGTATGACCAAGACACCGTAGTGAGTAGGCCAGCTCTCGATGACGTTATGGTCTGCTTACCCATCCATCCTTCCCTTCCATCCCAGCTGACCACTTCTTCTGGGATGGTACTTATACGACGCCCAGCTGCGCTCCAGAGTTCTTCGTACCCTGCGTAAGATCGTCCACCGCCTCAACGACATGTCCGGTCTCCTTCTCGTCTACTCCGAGCCAGGCTCCGCCGTCTCCTCCGAAGAGTACAACGACTGGTACGACAACGAGCACGTCCCTCTCCGCATTTCCATCCCCTCCTTCCACTCCTGGTCGCGCTGGGTCGCCATAGACGACAAACGGCCCTCGTACGTCGCCATCTACGACATCGACTCGCCCTCCTCGATCAACGACCCCGCCTACACCTCCCTCGCCTCCACCCGCTCCGAGCGCGAGAAGAGCATCATCGCCCGCCTCGCCCTCCTCGACCGCCGCGCGTACCGTCTCCACGAGCCTGTCCACCCGCCGAAGGCCGGCGAAGCGTATGACGTCCGCAAGCCGGGTCCCTACCTGAGCATCACCGCGATGGACATCCCTGACGAGCACGTCGCCGAGTTCGACCGGTGGTACAACGAGGAGCATATCCCGCTTTTCTCCAAGATCCCCGGGTGGGTGCGCACCAGACGCTTCGTGTTTGAGGACGGGGCAGCGAGCGGGACGGACGAGAGCTTGAAGCCGGCGGGGGGGAGGCCGCAGCGGTTCGTCGCGCTGCACGAGTGGGACCGGCGGGACGCGGTCGGGAGCGAGGAGCACAAGGCGGCGTTGGCGACGAGGAGGACGGCGAAGTTCAAGGGGCTCGCGAGCAGGTTCGAGCCGAGGCTGTTTGAGTGAGCTGGGAGAGAGAGTGAGAGTGATTGAGGTGAGTCGATTTTGCGGTCGTTGTATGCGTTACCTCTCATACGTCCCAGCCGTATACTCATGAGGGTCGTATGCCCGAAAGATGCCCCACGATGTGCGTCAGGTGGTGCTATCATTCTGCAGAGGTCGTCATTGAGTGTGTTCGATGTGTTCAATAAGTATTAATATCAATACCAGTCTCTGCCGTCCCTGATGAGTCTCATGCGGTTCGATCTCGGAGACCTAGGAGGTAAGTACGTTGGGAGCCCCCTCCCTCAGGCGTTCACGATGCTTCCGTACTGGTAAGTAGATCCGAGTCGTCCTTGTACTCACTCAAGTAGCCGGTCGACGAATATCCGCAGCTTCGTTTTTCGGGCTATGTATTGCCACCCGAAATTTGGGCTGATAGCGAACTGCAAAACATAGCTCGTCCTCGCGCCCCGAGTGGGCGTTGGCATGTTTGGCCACCTGCCCGAAATAGTATGTATCAGCGCGCAGACATCGAGCACGTAATGGCCTCCATGCCAACGCGGTGATCATAATTTACAGTGCATGCTGAGCATGTATCCACCGTTTAGACTGGAAAAAGGAGGCTTCTCAAACTCCCCAAGACGTGGTAGAGACGGTTGCAGCCGAACGCCCAGGCGCCATAGGAGTATTGGCGCTTAGCGCCTACAATCCCGCCCGTCCCGCATGCCGACGCGCCCTCAGACGGCGAGGTGCTGCGACGAGACCCACGCCTGGGCCGACTGTTTTAGGCAGGTAGCCAAACACGCCACGCCCGCTCGCGCCGCTCCGACGAAGTCCGACGAGCTACTATGTTTTTGCAGTTAGCTGGAATGCCACAAGATGATATCTACCCGGGGAGCGTGACGGGAACCCGCCATCACGCCCTGGGCCTGCGCCTCCATCCATCCGTGGCGCGCCTACTTAACCGACCTCCGCGCGCGGCCATTCGCACTCGTCCTGCGCGTCATCTCCGCCCCCAAGGATTCCGCTTTGTCATCCCCGGCTCCGAAAAGGTTGAGAAATCGTACACAACCATCTATTGTACTCGACGGTGTGCTGCCACACCTTACTTGCCGGAACCTCGTTCAACGCTTTATCGGCATCCTGAAGGCCTCACGACGCGCGTGGATGGGGACCTTTCCATGTGGTATTAGACGTTAGCTAAGCCAAAACCGGTACGACCACAGGACCTTTCAATCACTTCGTTCGACTGATTGATTCGAATTGACCAGCATCCTTGAGCTATATACCCAAATACGACCCGAAGGGATGGTCAATGGTACAGTACGGGGAGACGGGAGTGGACACTGGTCGCGACCACATCTCCCTTCTCATCCAGCGTTCAACGGCCAACGTTCAAACGTTCAACCCTGACCTGGTCTTCCATCTCGACTGTTCTGCTCGCCCACCGGCTTTCCTTCCACTCCTTTTCCCTACAATCGTTGTCCTGGAGGTCGGATTTGCGTGTTGACGTTGTTGAGGGATTGTTTCCGTGTACCATCGCATGTAAGCACCCGATCGTCCTCCATCGTCGTTACCCCGCGTAAACGTTTCCCTCCCTCCCAAGAGTTCACGACCTGCCTTCACCCTGGCACCGCGATGGGCTCTGTCGAACCCCAAAGGACTCACAGCGGCGGCAACGCCGAGGAGACGTACACTTACACTGGCAGCTCCGCCGAACCGCCGGTCACGGTCGCTAGCATCCACGGCGATAACGCCCCCAACGTCCACGGGCAGGTCGCGACGGCCACCAACGTCCATGGGCAGGTCGCGGCGGCTACCAACGATGCTATGACCCCAGCACAAACGCAGTCCGACACCACCTGCACCACCTCAACGTCAGCTACCCGCGCCCCCGGCCCCGTCCCCCTCGCCGCAAGCACGACCCGCGCCCCGTCGATTGAAAGCAGGACGAGCCCTTCACCCGCCCGCACGACGCCCGAGACTGGGACCTCCTACTCGATGATCACGGTGTCGCCCACTCCAGTCCCTCCGGATCCGTCCCCCACGTCCCCCACTTCCCCCACTGCTGAAACGGGAGACGGTTCCGCGTCTGCCCCAGCCACGCACTCGTCCTCCGAATCCCGGGCCTCAGCTTCGTCACAGTCTGGCATCGCCGCCTCCACTGGTAGTAGTACTGGCAGCCCGCCCCTCAGCCAGGCACTCGCCGGCTCCACCTCGACGCCGGCCGCCCAATCCATCCCGACAGGGCAGAGCAGTACTTCAAACCCAGCGCTCACGGGACACGGGATGGGGAAGGGCGAGACCGCGGCGATCATCGTTGCGGTCATGTTCGTGCTCGGGCTTGCGGTCGCGTGGTACGCCGTGCGGAGAAGGAAGGCGCGGAGGCGCGATAGCTCGTTCATCCAGTACCGTGCGTCCTCTCGCTTCCGTTTCGTCTGTTCTCGTCGAGGAAGGTTGGGCTGACCTGGCTGGTTGGATAGCGTTCTTGTCTCGGGGAGCGACCGCTACGCCGGCGTTGGCTGAGATGCAAAGTCGGCCTCTGAGCCTTGCGCGCAGCCCTTCGCGCGCCCCCTGGGACGGGGACTGGGACGCAGACGACGAAGCGGGGTTTGCGGGGGCTCAAAGTGCAAGTGCAACGTCAACCCTGGCGGGTCGTACGGGTGCCTCTGGATACGATTATGGGCTCGCGGCCGCCCCTTCTCCCAACTCCTCGACTCCCTTCGCCCTCTCGCTGCACCTCCCGCAGTCGCCGTCGCCTTTGCTGCCACATTCCGCCACCGCATCCGCACCCGCCTCCAGCCTCGCGCCCCCACCCGCGATCTACGACCACCTGCCCAGTCCCGCGTCTACGCTGCTACACGCATGGGACCACCCGCGGGAGCGGTGGTCAACGTTCCATGCGGAGGACGAGAACGGGAACTTGAACGGCGAGCTCGCTCAGGATTCCCCCGAGCCGGTGCCGTCGTCGAGCCGCTCGTCGACGCCGGCGTATAGCAGCGCGATGACGGACTCGGAGGTCGGGAGCCGGCCGCCGTCGTATAGTCGGTATTGATTTTAGCTGGACGCGCGGGCTGGTACGGGTAGCTAGCGAGTTTAGGGGTTGCGTTGTATGTGTATTTTATTGCTCATTTGACCATTGATGGGATGCGGTTTGTCGCAGCAGGGCGTGACATAGTTCTGGGGCCGGCTGTTCAAATGGTTGCTAGAAGGGAGCTTTGGATGCGCACTATGGTCCTGTCTGACACTGCACTCTGGTAAGACCGTACCAACGGACTGCGGCGATAGTAGATTGGTTCATGGTTCGGAAGTGCATGGTGATCGCGAGTCTCCGGATGCGCAATACCTCAGTGCACGGGTACGTCTACAGATGTGAAGCTTCGGAGGGCGAGGAAGATGTGCAATAAGTAATACTTATCACTACTCGCTAATCGTTTGGTAAAGTGACACGAACAAGGCCGAGATTAGCGGAGAACAAAGGAGATTAATAGATCCTTGGAACAAGTATATTTACGTAAGAGTAAACACTAACTTCGGCGGAGGATGGGCCAGCCCTAAACTGGAGGCACCAGTTTGCTCGCACTATGATTTTTTCGCCAACCTCCGTTGACTCGCCCCTTCGAGATGCAACTTGCTGGTTGAAATTTTTTTCTATCTTTGACTACGTCTGTGCTCAATGCGTGTGAAACGAAGGAACGCGACGTCCCGCATGCGTGGACATTTTCTCCTGTGGCTTCCTGGTGCGTAGGCTCCGATGGTAGAGTTCCGTCTTTCTTGTGCTTGGCAGTACATGTGCGTGCGTACATTTACATGCAGCGGAATCACAGTACCCGCCGTTGACGCAGGTGGCGTACAAGAGATGTCACACGCATTCGTCAAGAAGGCAGGCGTAGGTGCGTTCGGACTCTGGCCCCCGCGTGCAATCGCTCTGACTGATCACTTCGTTTCGCAGGCTACACGCTAGCTCAGTACGCGATACTTGGGAGCTGTGTGTGTTCGCATTTGTGCTTCTGCGCGTTGGTGGGCTTCGAATTTGCTGACGCCATGCGATTGCTCGCTAGTGATACGAGCTCCCCGCCGCCCCCTTCCACTCTTCGAATCGGAGTCCGCGATAACCCGCTTCTCCATCCTCCTCGCGCTCTACACCGCTGCACCCACGGTGTCCTCCTCTCCCATTTCGTTGCCGCTCGCGCGCCACTTCAAGGCGACGGGACCGGCGCTTTCCTCGTGGCGGACAAGGCGCGCCCGGATACTCAAGACCGTCAACCACGAGAAGGGTGGCAACGTATCGAAGCGGGCGGACGTGTCGTACAGCTCTGAACAGTTCTTCGGCGAGCAGTACAGGGACACCCTGACCATGGCTATGTACAAGTGAAAACACTGAGTTCTTTACAGCGTCTTTCACTATTCATGAATCAAACCCTTGCGTTCGCTCTCACGCGGGGTCGCCCTCATCGGAGCGCCCTCCTACGCTCCCTGAACCAGAGTTGGATAGAAGTTTAGAACCCCCGGCTTGTCCCCCTGCGGCCGGATCTGCTTGGCGCCAGCATACTTCGAATCCTAATCCGCTTCCCTCAAGAAGGGGGAGATGACTCGTTTTTCCATTATTCCCCTCAGACCAGTTGCATTATGAACCTGAAGCCCATCCTCTCATCCCTCACTCTAGTGGGACTTGCGTCATGCGGCACTATTCCTCAAGCTCTTTTGGATATCCCTCCGGGACCCAAGCTGCCATGTTTAGAGCCAAAATTCAAGGATCGATACCCAGGCCCCGTGTTTGATCCCTGGTACGTCGTGTTTGTTATTTGGGCAGGATATACGATTACTATGGCTGAGAATACTTCATCAGTTTTCATCCAGGCCAATCGCAGTGCGGAATCACACAGCTCAGATGGAGGGAGACCATCGGTAAGTGCTTCCATGCGCGCCGGCAACAGCCCGAGCGCGGTTTCTTTAGTTATCTCTCGTGCGCAGCTCTCTGACGTTTCTCATGGTGCAGGTCCATACCGCGTTGTACGTCACGCTTTTAATATCCCACCTTGCAGCTCATACCCCACTCACATCCTTCTCTGATTGCATACATGTGTGATGCCACCAGAGGTGAGTGTTCCATTCGGCTTCACTACCAGCGTTTTCACGGGAATGCTCAACGTTTGATACAGCTACATTATCGACCCAAACAGGTGCACGCACCGGACGCCACCAGAAGGACCTCTGGTGGTCGTAGAAAACATTACCGACACCTTTTATCCCATCCACCTTCGTGGACCAGCATGTATATCTATCTACCCTTTTGACTTATTACCCTTATATCTAATCTGTTCCGGTAATCTTACAGATGGCGCTCTATTCGTGAATGTCACCGACGCCGAGGGCCGCAGAGCAAGGCGCGAGCTGTTGATCGTTCCCAGCAGTAAGCCCACATGATATATTGTTTATTCTCTAGAAACTGTCACTCACAAGCCTCGTACAAATTCACAGACGATAGCAGTTGCTTGGATTAAGGCGTCGCTCACCGAAGGAGACCCGCCATGGTATCCCATATTCGGACTGCTACTGTACGAAGTGATCTAGAGTAAAAGGTTCAGGTTCTGAGTCGGACCTCTACTCAGTTCGTGTCCTTCGCGCCGTCCGTGTCATCATGATACTTTTACCCGGTAGCTCGGATGCGAAGATTGAGATCCCTTTAGCCTGAGTCCGGGTCTGATTCTGAACATGAGGCAGTGCGGTCGAGGATACCGACCATAGAGGCTTGTCGGCGGGCTTTCTACAAATCGCCCTCGACATTTGCACCATATGGCCTCAGTACGACAGATTATGGCAATTCAAGTGCGTGTCCAGACTCTCGCAGAAGACGAGGGGTGCGCGCTCGCGCTTGGAAAACGGGAAGCCCATGCTAGATAGTAGTAGCTAAAATCACCGATTGTGACCTCGAGAGGTCAAATAAACGAATGTCAGATAGAGGGAAACCTGGGCCCGTAGTTATTGCTAGCTCGGGATATCAGCACTGGTTAACGGAAACCGCCTGATGCGATGGGTATCTCGGCGGCGCAGCGATGACGTGAATGCTATACCATAATATCAACAATACCGTAACACTGGATCGACGACTAGTACAGACGAAACAGGGCGCAACGCCGTAGGTAAGGTCGGAGTGCGGAAGGGAGGAGAAGAGATGGAGAGGCGAACTCGACAGAGTGACGGCAAGTACGCGTAGGTCGCGCGTGATACTACTACAACGTCCGTACCCGATACGCCGTACTGTTCTGATCAATTTCACCCTATCTACGAGCCTATTGGGTGGCGATGTGCTTCCAAGGTTCGTCCGATGGATTGTATGGCGACGGAGAAGTGTGCGATTGTTTTCGTGTCTTTGGGGCGCCATGACCGATGATTATTCTTTGAATACTCCAACCGGCGATGGTGACTGAACCGCCATGACGCGCCACCCCTTCCATGAAGCCTTGAAAACAGCAGTCTTAACAAGCGTTGTATACGTAATATCAGTTACGATCCGAAAGCAGGCGTTGAAAGAACACACATACCAGGCCTCTCCGAAGTCGGACGAATAGGACGGCGGCAGGATAGACGCGTCGGACGCGCTCTCGTGGTCGCAGTCGTAACCAGCGGAATTCTCTCCCCGTCTCCCTCCCCCCAATCTCACCCCGCCATCCGTCTCACGCCGCGGTTCGCCACGATATACGATGGCCGGATAGCCGTAGAAGTCTGGGGCCGGGGAGACCTCCGCCATAGCTTCCGTCAATTCGCTTGACCCGTCCGACGTCGAGATCGGTCGGTCCCTCGGACCCCAGAAAAGCTTCTCGGAAGTGACTGGTCGGTCTACGCCCCGAGCCCCCGGATATGGATGGGATACATGGGTGGGGTGATGCAATGTGCTTGAGTCCACGGGGGAAACTTGAGCAAAGAATGAGCCTGCTAGGATACGTGTCTGAGTGACCGAAAGAGCTTCAAGGCCATTTCGAACGCTGAGGCTGGCACTCACTATTTTCCCGTGCGGTCACCTTCCCACGAGCCTCCAGCACGCTTCGATCTCTGCTGGAGTCGGCGCTGTATAAAGGCCGCCTCGCGCCTCTGGTTGAATGCGAATTCGGCGCCCAGTGACGACTCGGACCTATGGCCGGAACGCGGCCAGGTCAGCGCCGAGGAAACGCCTACGGGACTGAGAAGACGATACACACCTGTTATGAATGGGTGTGCAACAGCCATGAGGGCGCGGTTTCTCCGTCGTTTGAGGTACAGCAACGACGCCAACACCAAGCAAACTGCAACGACGGACACGGCGATGGCGATGCCTACGTCCGCACCGGTGCCGGAATGGGATTGACTGGTCGATGGACTCGGAGGCAAGGCTGGGAGCGGCGAGGCGGGGCTCGTGGACAAAATGGACGACGAAGAAGCGGTGGGATCGTTGGAATTTCTCGTTGTAGTCGGGGCCGGAGAGGTCTCCACCACCGTGGTGAGACTAAATGAGATCTCGGTCAGAACCGAATGGGGGCTTGTCGAGGACTGAGGAAGCGTCGGGCTAGGAGTGGATGCTGCGTCGGCTGTATTGCTTGACGCTATATCTGGACGTGAAGTCGTGGGAGAAGTAGTTGGAGTTGAGGGCGGCGTCGAGAGGCGAGATGAAGATTCAGAGAGCGACGAAGAGCTTGTCGTCGTGACACCGGTCTGAGTGGAGAATGGCTGGAGAAGCGGAGACAGCAACGACTCTATAAGATCCCGTCTAGGCATGGCAGAGTCGTTGAAGCTGTACTAGAGAGAAGCACCGTCGGAAGCCTAGCCAGGATGTGCACGTACAATTAGGCACCCAAACCCTCTAAATATGTTCCGATTCCCGGACGGGGAAGGCAGAAATAGGGATCACATCTTGCGATCCAAGCAAGCAACGCACATCCGTTGCCACGGGCGCTGACGTAGGAGTGTTCCAGTCCCGGATGCACTGAGGCGGCGGCAACTCTTCCGGTCGAAATACGGCCACCGCGGATTCTGGATGATGATAGAATGATTGTACTGGAAGATATACCCGAGTAAATGACTCACAGTGCCGCCTTGTAAGTGGGATGATTGTAAAAGGAAGCAGTTGCGTGGCGGCGAGATTGGCTCTGTACATGGAAGGTGTCAGAGAAGACAGGATTCTTGGTTCAACGCAATACACCCCTCACTTTATGTTTGATATCTGTTCTTCCGACATCTCTGGCTTCGCTTCTCGTGTTCCAATCGAGTCCATCATCGCCTCTACGTCCTTCACCTCGAGTCTCGAGCCCACAGCGATGCCCACCTACACACCACTCTGCACTCAGCCTATATGTTCGCCATCTGCCGATGCCTACGTGTGCACGGCCTTCTCCCCCTACGTCCGATCGCCCATACCCTGCTCCTCTCCCGCCAAAGCTCGCCTGCCAGTGACTGTGGCGCGGGTGTTGCGCCACCGGGGTTGCTGGACACCCGACCGATGGGAGGACTAATACCGCAACATATGTTCGTGCATCACGCTCACCTCACTCAGGGCTGCCTTTGTTGGGCCCGGAGAAGTAGAATGAGAGGATATTCTCGTAGCGAAAACATAGCGGTACTATACCTGCATATTTCGAACTGTATCGCAGTGAAAAGCTGCACGATGATTGAATGAAAATGCAGAACGTACTACCTGCTGGAGATACCGTTCTACCAAGATCCAACCGAGAATCTCCCCTCAGACAAGATTTCCTCGAGCGCAGCAAGTTAACGAAAGCAATGTGCACTGTGCAGGACGTGGCACTGCGATGCGAATACTTTGCCACTGTCACGTAACCATCACACAACGCCACGTGTTGTCACGGTCGGCGTCAAGTTAAGGCACCTCAGGCTCTACTGCTTTTTCTCGGGAGGATCTGCGCTCACATACTGTGCTATAGATGGAAGAACATGATGCAGCGGTGCGGTCAGTAAAAATCAATCATATGTGTCCTGGTACTTACAGTCGTACTTATTCTCACCCGTATCACAGTGGTGCGCTCATCCGTCTGCGATCTCTTGCGTCTGGGACTTTTTTACACGGATTACGGCATTATCGACCCCAGTCCTGACGACGAATGCTGACTACGAGTGTCACAGGGCTTCCACCTGGTTTCCACTGTGTCTACTGACCTGTGCGCTTGCCAACCTCCCCGAAGCGCCGTGATAGTAGGAACCCTTAAACCCCTCCCTCCCCAACGCACAGCGATAAAATCCTGCGCTCTCAGCTATCGCTCCCTAATCTGCCTACCATGATTTTGAACTCGTTCTTTTCGCTCGCGCTAGTCGTGGGCCTTGTATCGTGCTCTACTATTCCTCAAATCCCCCTGGAGGTCCATCCAGATCTGGAGGAGGAAGCACCGTGCTTTATGGCCAAGTTCCAATCTAAAGGACTGCATTTCGATCCCTGGTATGTCTTGAACTTCTTCGGCAGCCTGCACGCTGTGACTGGCTCGACATTGGCAGCCACTATCCAAACCAGATGCAATGTGGGATCGCCGAGCTGAGGTGGAGCAAGACTATTGGTACGTGTCCATACACCCCTCGATCGGCCTCTGGAACCCGTTTCTTCGATATCATAATCACTTTTTCCTGACATTCTTACGTCGCAGGTCCATACAGCCTTGTACGTTTTAGAATGTCACAACTTGTGCTCGGATTGCCTCTCATCCCTTGCTATCTCCCGTATTCCACGATGTAATTCATATGTGGCCCACTACTAGAGGTGAGTGCTCCTATCGAGTTATTATCACCGACGTCTCAATAAATACATGCGGCCCTCCGGCCGTGACTTTACAGCATCCTCATCGACCCCTCCAAGCACCCGAAGCCGGGACCTCCACAAGGAACCCTCCAGGTTGTCACCAACATTACGGAGACCTCCTATCCCGTCCTTTTCCGTGGCCCAGCCTGTACGTTGATCCATGTCCTTCGGTATTCATTGCATTCCCGGATCTGAAGGGAACTTTGCCAGATGGCGGGGTATATGTGAATCTCACCGACGCCATTGGGGCCAAAGTAATGTCGGAGATGTTGATCCTACCCAGCTGTAAGCCCTCCCTCTTGTCCGATGCGCGAGAAAATTTCACTTATAGGTATTTTGCGAACCGACAGCCGACAGCAGCTGCTTGGAATAGGCCCCCGTAGCGGCTTGGATGAGGCCCTATATCGTACCAGCGCCCACTGTAGTACAGCGTTGCCTCCGCCAGTGTCAATTCGAAGCGGTTCAACGATACTCCGCAAATTCGGGTAGAAAGTCTCGAGCCGACCGAATGTTCCCAGCACGATGCACTTCGGCCAACGACGACCTAGCACGCATCCTGCCATCCCCTCTCCGAAAGCAGCAGTTTGACCATTATATGACCCGGTCGACGAAGTTGCGAGCACCCGACTTTTGAATGCCGACAAATACGTACGTATGCTACATAAATGACACGTAGATCTAAGCCGAGTCCTTCATCCATCCGTTGTTCCCGCCGGGTCTCATCCAAACCATCCATCCATCCGAGTGCGTCGTAACCATCAACTCAGCCCAACGACTCAGAACTTGAACCCACCCGCGAGGCCCATCACCCCCTCAGGGTCGTACCGCGCCTTCACCGCCTTCAGCCCATCGACGTTCGCGCCATAGATGCGGTCGAGCGGCGTGTCGAACATCGCGTAGTTCCCGTATAGCGCCGCGTGCGCGACGTCCTGGCCCTCTTCCTGCGCCACCTCGGTCAACCGCGCTGCGCTCCGCCGCGCAGCGTCATAGAACACCTCGTCGTTCGCCTCAGCGGTGTACCCGTAGTAGATATTGAGCGGGAGGAGGGCCTTGGCGCGCGAGGGGGGGTACGCGGACGAGTTGTCGGCGCCGTGCGAGAAGAGGGAGGGCAGGAAAGGCGAGATGGCGTATGTGACGAAGGTGCCGGTGTGCCGGGAGAGGTACTCGCTCCAGAACTGTGCTGCTTGTTAGCTCGGCTTCGTCATCATCGGGGACCGGGGAAGGGGAGGGCTCGCCTTCGTCTCGTTCAGGACCGCGTCCGCGATCTTGGGGGTGTATTGCTCCAGAGAGACCGAGTGGTAGATGCCGCTGGAAAATGCCACGCCTGAGGGTTAGCAGAGGTAGTACCGTGGGATGGTGCAGTCATTTGTCTCACCGCGCCCTAGGCATCGAGTCGACGTTCGTGGCCCGGATGATGTCTAAGAACGTGCGGGTTTTGACGTCCTTCGTGTAGTAAGGGATGGCGAGGAAGTCGTCGAAAATGCCCGCGGGGATAATTGGGAAGTCGTAGAAGAGCACGAGCACCACGGAGGGCTGCGGAGAGGAAACAGGATCGACATCAGGACCATGAGCTCTCCCTGTACGCATATTGGTGCGAGTGCAAATGCAGAAGATGCTCACCGTGCCCTTGACGAAATTATATGCGGAAAGAACCGCCGCCTTCGGGTCCGAGACTATTTGTGAGAACTTGACAATAGCCTCGTTGACGGCCTCGAGATGCTCCTCAGTGAAAATGATGGGGCCGCCCTATCAATTGATGAAGTGTTTCGCAACGTTAACGTTAACCATCTGCCAGCAGCCTCTCGGTCAAGGGACAAGAAGCACGTACCCAAACCTGCGTCTGGACGTGTGACTTGAGGATGAATTTCGTGACGATACCCTGCAGGAATACACGCCATCGAAGTGAGAGTATATCATAGCAGCTGAGGAGCTGGAGGACGCACGAAGTTATTGAAGCCGCCCTGATAGTAGGTTGTTAATCAATCAGATGGAAGCAGAGCACCAGTGGCACAGGCATTGTCAGGATCGTAAGAACCACCACCCAGGGCCAACATGGTAAAACTGCGCACCTTGAGGCCCCAAAACAGATCCGGATATGAGCCTCGCGAGACTTGGACTACTTTTCCCTCCGGAAGCACGAGCTCATAGCCCACCACGTTGTCTACCGTCAACCCATACTGGTTGGTGAGGTACGAATAGCCTGCAGGAGAATA
>BACB01001374.1:0-12791 GCA_000338015.2 Ganoderma multipileum BCRC 37180
CGGTGGAAGGGCACGATGAATGATGTTCTCTATGTGAGCACTTACACGGCCAGTGAATGGAGGAGGCGTTGGAGACGACTTGCTCGATCTCCGCACAGGTACTGGTGTAGTCGCTCCGGGCCTCCAACAGCAGGCTCTCCGCGAATGCGGAAGATAACATGTTCGAGACGAAGATTAAAGCGGTGGCGAGTGGTCGACGCATGTTTGCTGGCTTTGGCGAACGGTGTGGTAGGACAAAGCGACGGAAGTCCGAAAGAGTGGGAAAGGTGGTCTATGAGATAGAGGTGGTCTGCGAGATAGTCGTCAAGAGGGCGGCTCGGGAGTGAGCCGGGGAAGTCGAAGGCCGAAGGTCGAAGGGAGGATCGGCTGCACGCTTTGGGTATGCTGAAGTCGAGGAACATAAGGGCGATGGCAGAAGTCGGTCGAGGCAAGCATAATCGAACCATGCCAG
The DNA here is from genome assembly GCA_000338015.2 of Ganoderma multipileum BCRC 37180. Lineage (NCBI taxonomy): Eukaryota > Fungi > Basidiomycota > Agaricomycetes > Polyporales > Polyporaceae > Ganoderma > Ganoderma multipileum. The sequence goes on from BACB01001374.1 coordinate 452, forward strand.
CTGTGGGGAGGAGCCAAAATAATGCTCATCGTGGCCATAGACACGCCTCGGATGTATACGCATGCATGCCACGAGTCGCTCTAGGGTGCTCGCAACCGAGATCGGGGGGTAAAACCTGGCTGCAAATTGTGAGGATCAATGATTGTGACCAAAATAAACCATGCAGAAAGACGTTTAGGATGGACAGAGACTCTCCCTCGGATTGGGTAAGACACGTCCGAAATGTACAGGAATAACTCGGCACGACGCAAGGACGATGCCCCACCTCTTGACGTGCGCATGTTGCGATCCCGGAATAGCAGGTGGTCACACCGTCTGCATCCGCTGCCTACCATCTGCACATCGAACCCGCACCTTATCTCCGACCGTCCGGACGAGTGGAAAGGCATAAACGAAACACCGGAACAGGGACAACACGGAAGCGAGAAGCGTCACCCACCCACCGAATACGTCCACGCACTCCACTCCCGCACTTGTCCTTTCTTCACCGGGCTCGAACCTCGTCGTTCGCGATCCGCATTTCGCGGACCTTGGGTGCGCGTTGATCGGTACTTCCACGACGGTATCCGGACGTTAAAGATGCGTACAGCAGATGTCGGATGGCTGAAGCCGATACGGCACAGAGGTAGAAACAGAGAGAGACTAAGTATAGGCGAGAGCCTTCCCCGGCCCGAACACCAGACGAATGTTTTCTACAGAAAAGTTAATCATGATTCAGGAAAGGGTAGTGCGAGAAACCCCGCACCATACGTTCAATCCATAGAGGGACGAATACGGAGGAGGCAGCTTCGACGCATCCGACATGCTCCGCCGGTCGAAATCGTTCGCAACCTCCTCCCCGGGCTGACCTCCCGCCAACCTCACTCCGCCATCCATAGCATGCCGGGGGTGCAAGCCAATCGCACGATCCCTGGATAGTCATAGAAGCTTGAGGTGCGGACCTCCACTACAGTCTCCATTGGGTCGATCGCTTCATTCGAAGTGGACGAAAGGACCGTTCGGCCCCTTAGTTCCCGGAAGGGCTTCTCGGAAGCGAGTAGTCCGTCGGCGCTCTCCTGGCGGGGATGGAATGGACGCGAGTCGCGACCCGATGTCTCTGAATCCACTACGCCTATAGAAGAAATTCGAGCGGCCAACAAGCCTGCCAGCATAGGTGTCTGAACGACCCAAGAAATTTCGTCAAGCCCCCCGAAGACCAAATCTACGCACCATTTTCCCGCACGTTACCTCCTCGCGGATCTCCAACACCCCTTGATCCTCGCTACGATACAACATCCGACAACGAGCTATGGTAAGAAAGCCGCCGTGTCAGCGCCGAGTTACCTGAAGAGCCGGGCAAGTGATATATACCTATCGTGGATGGGTGTGCAGCAGCCACCACAGCACGACGTCTGCGTCGTTTGATGCACCAGAATGACGCCAACGCGAGGCAGAGTGCCACCATCACCCCGACAGCGATGCCGATCTCAGTGCCCGTGGCGTGGGGATGTGACTGGCTGCTCGACGGACTTGGAGGGGGTGGGGCGAGGCTCGTGGGTACAACTGAAGGTGAAGAAGTTGTGGGATCAGGGGAGCTCGCTGTCGGCATCGTGTGCCAAACGTTACTAAATGAGGCATCCATTGTGGGACTTGAGGAGATCGAGTCCATCGGATCTGAGGGGAGGGCGGTCGAGGTGCGAGGAGTAAAAGTGAGAGCGGATGCTGCGTAGGTTAGTTTACTCGGCGTCATATCGTGGCTTGAGGTCGTAGTGGGAACGGTTGGAGCTGGGACAGGAGGCGTCGGGTGTTGGGATAGCAATCTGGACAGCGATGAAGGGCTTGGAATCGTATGGCCGACGGAAGGGGAAGATGTGGAAGGGGAAGGTGAGATCAGAATTGAAGATAGCCACGAACTGAGGGGATCCCCTGGGACGTCGGCCATGTCGGAGTCGCTCGGGCTGTAATGGGGTTACACAACCTAGCAAGGTGGCGCACATACCACTGGCCATTTAAACCCGCCCATTTAGAGATCACATCTTCTGAATCAAGAAAACGACACACCTCCCTCGCCGCAGATGTGCTGAAACGGCCACTAAGTTTCTGGTCTGGGCATGCACCACATGGACTATAGATTCTGGATGGAAGCGGGCATGCCCGCTACTGAAAGCTACTCCGGAGGCCAATTACCGGATCGTGCCGTCTGGTACGCCGTTTCCTAGGAAAGGAAACAAGGCACCCATCGCGAGGTCAACTCTGCACAAGGAAGGTATCAGAGAGAATAATTCTTAGTTCGATGATCTAGCAGCCTCACCCTGGGTTCCGTATCCACTCTCTCCACATCTCTTCCTTTTCTCTCTTGTTTATGCCAGCGGATCGCGACCCGCCACACACACAGGACCCCCTTCTTTTCCTCTGCATCCACTGCCATACCACGTCCACGCTACCCTGCGTTGAAGTTCCACGTTTCTAGTTGATTCCCCAGTCTCCGTCATCCACCGCCTCCCTCCCGCCTTCTCATCCATACGATCCACTGTCCAGCTTAGGTCCTTGTCTTGCATGAAACGGAATACGCACCAGTAACAATCTCGAAGGACCCGTAGTGGGTCAGGATACAGGGGAAATGATCATCTCTTGAAACGACAGAGGCTAGAGCCGGGGATTCTTGCCGCCGCGACCTGGAGAGCTCATATCGAATCGAAAAAGAATCCAGTCTGCTGCTGGTGCAACAAAACAAGACCAGATAGGGGTGGGGGCAAACGAAGTTCTCGCGGCCGCCCGGAGAACGTCGGACTGTGGCACTGCCTGAAAACGAATGTTTCGTGACCGTTACGTATCTGTCACTCAGCGCCAAGGCGTGTCACGGGCCGGAAACAGCCGGACACACGATGTCCTGGTCACGCCCGACTGAGAAGAGCAACGTTGCCGGCAGACTCACAACTCGTCAGCGTTTACTGACATAGCTTTATCTCGAAAAGCCCTAATACCGCCTCTCTTTTCGCGCTCTACCGTAGACGGAAGATTTTCACTGTGACGCAGGTGTGCGACGGACTGGCGGGCCCTCTCGTCGTTCTTGAACATGTCGGTACATCGAACTAAGGTTTTTGTATCCCTTGCCTGGCCGCACAGACGAGTGCTGACTTCGTTTTGGTTTCTCTTTGGTTAACTGCCCATGAATCGGAGAAACGTTCCATCGCAGCAACAGATCTATCAAACACCCGGCTGCTCAAAGCTAGGATGCGACGAGTAGGGCGGTGGGAGAGTGATCCTAGAGTAGTCCGCTTCCGAGTCCATGTCCGTGTCCGAGCCTGCGTCCAAGTCCGATGCATGATCGGCATCGTGGCCGACGTCGCGACCACCTTCCGGACCACCAGCCAACCGCATGCCTTCCCTGCTGACCATATCCAATCCCGCTCCGACGGCCTCTGGCGGACGAAGTTCGGCTGCAATGCCTACTCCGTCGGTCGGAGGAGCACCCGCCCCGCCGTGCACCAGCGCAGGGCATCGTTCCCTCTCTCTGAGTTGCATGAGAGCTTTCTCGGCCCTACAGGGCCCTTCTGGAAGAGCGGTTCCAGCAAATCCGACGCTACCAGGCGGAGGAGAGGAGATGGACAGCCGCGGCACGACAGAACCTGACAAGAGTAGCTGTTAGTCGCCTCGGAGATTAATCAAAGGCGACGGGCATGCTTACAGTTCGCGAGTGATCTCGATTCCACTGCTCCGACTGCGTCTGGCTCGCTCGTACCGTCCGTATGAAGCTCGCAGCTCGGGGACAACGAGGATCGTCCTGAGCCACTGGTATTGCGAGAACCGCGCTGCCGCCTTATTGTATACGCGACTGCAGAACGAAACCTTGAAGTCAGCCAAGGCGTATAACCACCAAGCAGGCGACCCACCCGGCAAGAGACTCGCGTGCGCGGAGTCGGATGCATCGCTGCGATGGCGTCGCCGCATAATACAGAACACCAGCCCCGCCGCAAAGAGTATCGCAACGACGCCTGCACCGACGGCGATGCCGATGATCGCGCCGGTGCTGAGGCTCGCCTGAGCTGGAGTAGGCGAACCCATGGTTGGAGACGGGAGAGCGGAAGTCGATGTCGATGTCGATGTCGATGTATCGAGCCAGCCTGAGGCGCAACTGCTGCCCACGTCCCGCCCTCTGGAAACCCACGCCGTCTAGACGTTCACGGTCAGCCAGCTGCAATTCTGGGTCCGAGTCTACGACATGAGAGAAGACTCACGGGGAATGCATCAGAGTGGGCGAAAGGAGGTGAAAAATCGGACCCAGAGAAGGGACACCCTGTAGGGAAGGCCCAATCTTCCGGAAGACCGGCCAATGAATGTGTGGGAGCCAGTGTCGAAGAAGCGTGACTTAGTAGAGGCGCCTGGGAAGTCGTAGTCGGGAGCGCCAGACGTGCAGGAGATGTCGTGCTCGTGAGCGACGACGACGGAAGCCCAGCTGGCGACGAGGTGAGGATGTGCGGGCGCATTTAGCGTTTGGAAGCGACCTGACTAGCGTTCATGACTCACCGATTTACAATGACTTTCTTTATACGGTCACAGTCGACGGCGGAGTGGGCGAGGATCACGTTTGACTGCTAGAGGCATTGCAAATCAGATTGGCAAAAAATCCCCGGAGCACAGCGTGTACTGACCTCGAGGCGTCGAAACACCCTAATCCCCGCATGATCGTGGAGCAACCACAATTGACAGCTTGTCTTGAAGCTCGAGTCCGTTCGTAAACCCTTAACGCTAACCCTCCGAGGCGGTGCATAGACAAAGTCCGAGGCTTCTTCTTGATTATCATCGCGTACTACCCGTGGAGCTGTCGATACCCGATATGCTCTGGCAGATATTAATGATGTGGCATTGCATCCATTAGGAACAAGAAAATAAGGTATGTCCGCGCCTCGGTTCGCCGGAAGATTGGATCCTTCGGAGCGGTGCAAGCCACGACATGTCCGTCGTTCACAATATTCAATGTCCCAAAACACTATCATTGCTTGATCTAACGTCCGCTCGATATTATTTCGGAGCTGTAGACATCTAGTGTAAGCGGGGTCTGTCAGGATCCCAACCGTATAACACAGATACAATCTGACACAGACTCAGAGACTCACTTGTACTCGCGACGGAATGACAGGGAGCGAGCAGAACAAATTTCTTCGATCTCACCAGATGAGAGCTCTGGATGCACCGTTTGTTCCAAAACCACATGTCCTCAGAATATCTTCCCTCAGAACGTTGATTTCGTCCTTCGACTGCTGCCCACCGCCAGTTGGGGACGCCGTAGATGCAGCTTCATACGATCTGTCGCTCAAGGGTTTGGCTCAAGCCCACCCACGACGTGAGGATTGTCGGACGAGGTGCAGAGAATTGACGGGGATGATAACGAGGCTATGGAAGAGTGCCCAAAGTGAATGGTACGCACTCGTGTCCGCTGGCAAATCGACATTGCGAACGGGTCAAGGAGATACGTACCTAAAACGTTCTTTCAGATAGGGTCTGCTCCATTGCGCTTGTCTTTGGATGGGGAATTGGGGCTTGAGGACCGGCCGTCCTTGCGAGAGTAGGCGCGGCATTGAACGTCAGAAAACTTCCATCGATAATGTGGGACTCGGAGAGGCATGTGAACAGTGTATTGATTGGACAGTCGGAGATGACAGACCAGATAACAAGAGATGAAGGGCAGCCATGTAAGCGGAAAGAAAGCATGTGTTGGGGCATACGGCAGCGGGGAGACCAAGAATCGTTGGATGACTCCAGCGGAACGCCAGCAAAGTGGCACGAGCGTTTAAGTTGCTAAAAACAGATGAATAGGCGCTCACTGAGGGATCCTCGTGCTGCGCTGTGGCACGGAGAAGTCTTGCAACATTTTTCTCGATTTTAAAAGCTCGTAGACAGACAACACTAAATATCTCCGAAATGCGAGGAATACGCAGGGGGCAGGGTATATGTAGGTGACCCATCAGACGTACTACTGCCGCTCCCGCTGAAGTCGTCTGTATTAGTGGACTCGGATTCAAGTTGGAGCATTCCTCCCGCCAACCTTACCCCGCCGTCCACCTCGCGTCGTGGGTCCGCGCCATCGTGTGCAACCGTAAGGCTGGAGGAGACCGAATGGGCCATCGAACCGTCCGTGGCCGTTTTTCCACCCTTAAGTTGCGTTCGCGCAGGTGTGTTCCCAGATTGCTGGAGATGCTTCTCAGATATAGTAGCGTTGTCGCCGACACCTCGGTGGGGATGAGACGAGTACACAGGGAGATCTTGTGTGTCTGAGTCCGTGGTGGGCTTCCCAGCCGTGTACGAGCCTATTGCACGAATGCATGAGTAGCTAATCGGATGTTGCCATTACGCCACTCACCGCTTGCCTCTTTTCGTTCCCCCTCACGAGCCATCCACGACCGCCTTCGATCACCGTGGCGACAGCCGGGCACATGTGTCCGGTCCGAGCATGAACATGGGTTCTGCGAGACAGCATCGTCTAGACGAAGAGCACGTGGCAAATTCAGCCCTCAGGAACTGACCCAAGCTAATCTGCGACGAGATGGACGAACCTGTGAGTAGGTCCACAGATGTGGCAGCAGCGCGGCGTCTGCGGCGCTTTATGCACAGCAATGACCCGAGTGCCAGACAGATTGCGATGGCGGTACAACCTGCCCCAATGCCGGCCGCAGCCCCGGTGCTGAGATGATCATGTCCGATCGATGGGGAACCCGTGGAAGTACTGGAAGAGGTCGAAGTTGTTGAGTCGGAAGAATCCGTGGATACGGGACCGCCTGGTGAGAGTGCGTGAGGGGTAGCAAGTGAGAAGGTGAAAGTCTAGGTTGAGGGGCAAACGCGAATTAATGGGTGGGCATCATGGAGAGTCAGGACAATGGACTTACTGTGGTAGGCAAGTGCGCAAGAGAGTGGGTCTAGGGAAGAATAGCTGTTAGTTGACGAACCCTTCGAATGAAGACGCGGGCAGTCGCACGCACCCCGGTGGGTAGTTCTGGAATAGAAATGAATGTGAAAGTGGAAAGCTATTGACAAACAATGTAAGTCAAGCATGAAACGAGAGACGATGCCCCCGCCTAGATGATACTTACCACAGTAGGAAAAAGGGTGAGATCCTATTGATGAGCATGAACGCGAACGATTAAATAACCGTTATCGATATTCGCGCAAGTCGTGATACTTACCACAGCGAGAGACGTCGCAGCCATGGATATATACCTAATATAGACTGCACGGGAGAAAGGTGGGATTGTTGCCGAGGGCCAAACCGTCGACCTTGCACGGGGAGTCTTGGAAGGCCTGACAGCGCGACGTCGGGGTGAGGAATGAGCTGGCAGACGCACATAAGGTCGCTCCGACCTCGTCCATATAACAGCGCCAAGCTCGATCTGAAGACCGGTTGAAGGACAGATCAGAAGCCGGCGCATCAACAAATGCCGACAGACGCTCCTCCGCGGTGAGTCCGTGCGCTGACCACACCCATAGATGCATCGCCCGATGGCCAGTCGGGGCCAGGGGCGTGGTGTGCTTTGCAGTAGAAGCACCAGCATGGTTGCTAGGCGGCCTAGCGGTAAGGTGGCACGGAAGGCTGGAAGCGTCGCCAGGAGGCATACACTTATGATCCTGTAGTGATCGGTGAGGGTCGGCGAGTTGTGGTCCCACCCGGCGTGGCGCGCGGCGGCCCAGGTTGCCACCTGTGATATGCCCGCCGACTGGCGGCGAAAAGACGGCTATTTCGGTTAATTTATGTCTGAAAAAGGTGTATGGAGAGGCGCCGCAGACGCGGCTCTGTGAGTTGTATCGTTGGGCAAAGTCTGGGCGGGGAAGAGGGACAACAAAGCATCGGCGGGCTTCCTGAGTCGTCATCGATCGACGGGCGTCTGATTTGCCAAAAGGAGATAGTGACGTCATGAATGCATTGCCGCCGCGGCTCTCCCCTCCGCCTGAATGCTCTCAACGTTTCAACCTTGGCCGAGTGCTAGTTACTAACCCGCGTCCTAGACTCTGTATACGATATACATTAGCCACCAAAAAGCACAATCTCAGAAAACCTGCATTCGACTCGAACGCCGTTGCCTCCCAATCGAACTGGCGTGCCCCGTCGCATGTGCACTTTAGCATTCATTTTTGGTCTGGGAAGAGGACTAATCAAACGGAGGGATATATGCATCTCTGTGCAGGACAAATTATAAGACGGCGAGACAATGTATTTGTGACAATGTACTCACAAAGCGTGTCCGAGATGCGAAGGATACGGTGGTGGCAGAGTCACGGCGGACCCGTCAAACATGCACTCCCGATCGAAGTCTCCATCAGTGTCGCCTTCCCCGGGTCTACCTCCCGCTATCCTCACTCCTCCATCGACCTCATGCCGCGCAGCCCAACGATAGCCGACCTCATGACAGGAGGAGACGGGGACGCCGACCGTGGCACCGATCTGTTTGATCATTCGCTATGCTTCCTGTGCTACAGCTTGTCGAATTAGGATCATCTCGGTTGGAGCGTTCCTGCACAGGCTTCTGTAAACTGCCCACGATGCGGCCGCTTTCCTCGTGAGACCGGGATGAACGTGAAACGCGAGCTGGTGCACGCGGAAGAGCGGGGCAGGTCCGGGCAATCAGCGAATCTGTCCATAGAACCGTAGAGGTTCCGACGGCAGAAGCTCACTCACAATGTGGCCGCCTTCGTGGGTCTTCGCCGGTCCCAAGGTCTGCATGGCCGCTTTGTCCAGCAGCTGGGGGCAACGTATCAGCACATCAATCCGACCCCGACGTCGCTGGTCGGCGACAGACAACTCGAATGCACACATCAGGGAAAACCCCAAATCCTATTCAGCAATATTTACCAATAATTCGGGGGATTAGAGCGTTAGTCTAATTCGCTTAGTCCCCAGCTAATAAGTTCACAATAGAGCTCTTACTACAGATTAGCACTTTGGAGCAACAGTCAATTATTGGCACACTTTCGAGGTACGTGAGCACAGCGAGATTATCATTGCTACTCAACAGCTATACATACATGACTACACAGCCAGCGAACAATACCAAGAGTAACGTCTACACCTGGCCAAGTGACGACAGTGGAAGGGGCATGGATGACAGCCTTGTAGAATACCAAAATAATAATGCGACGTACCTATGATAGCTAGTCCGCCATGGCCAGCGTGCCGCTACCTGCGGCGGCGCCTGCCGCAACACTGGCAACCACCTCCGCGGCCGCAGACCCGACCGGGGCCAAGAAGCATGGCCAGTGCCGGCACCCCCACCCAACGCCGACGCCCAAGCACTGACCGAACGCAGGAGTAAAGACGCAGACGCACCGGTGCCCAATCCCAATGTAAATCCTCCTGGTTTTCGAAGGACAGAGCCTGGATGGCTGCTGCTTTAACCCGCCAGGTTCATGCGCGCGAAGCTGTCTCGATCCGGACTCCTGCTATGCACAGCCGATGTTAATACAACGAACTCCAGATAGGGACAATTGAAGGGTGGAGCGACGCACATCCGGAGGCCGAGGAACGCGACAGTCATCAATGAGAACTCACCTGCGCTGACAAATGGCAAAGGGAGCCTCACAAGAGGATATGGGCCGAACTTTGAAGTGTAGAGGGCCGGCCCGGGGACAGAGGCAGGACCGGGAGGAGTGGGACCAGGGGAAGGCTGATGTGTCGCACACGTTGGTGGCCCGAGAAATGCATTGTAAAGTAATAGACTTACTAGCGATGCTGAACAGCTTGCATTATATTCCATCCTTGCAATTACCACGCAACCAATACCGTGAGCGGGCGTGAGGTCCCAATACCGCACCTATGAGATTAATCTGAGGCGATAAAAATTTTCAACGCAAGGATTCCATACCTATATCATCGAGGACAATGCAATAAAGCACAGAACATCACCTACAACCGTTACCAATGGCGATGAAGTTGATCGGAGGACAGGAGATGGTAGAGGAGGGGAGCTGGACCCGTCGTCTGGTCGTCGTCGTAGGTCAAGCTATCGTGATACGCGCCTAATGAATTAATGACCCCTGCGCGGCTTGGTACCCACAATAGGCGTCTAATATCCGGTCCCTCCTCCCGTCCAAGTCTCTCCAGAAGCGCGCAGCTGCCGTCCGTCTCAAATCATGTCCATGGCACTGTATCTCGCCCTTTCACGGCTTCACATCTATCTCTCCTAGAACAGCAGTGAGTAAGACATCATTTAATACTGTATCCAAATACGAAGTGTCCGATACTTGTGATAGCATGCGTTATGGCTATTATTGGGGCATTACCACTAACTTAGTCCTAATTCGCATTTGGGGCTTTTCCTGATGCACAGAGCGAGCACGGAGTGGGATGAGAAGGCCGGAAGCCGTAAACAAGCGACACCATACCTACAAACTGTTCAGCGCGCGCGGAGGACTGCACGCGGGTTGTCCGTTTCCGGGCGCACGAGCACAAGGCCAGCACCAGCCGGTTCGCGACTACGCCTATCGCGACCGCAATGCCTATAACAGTGCCGATACTGAGACCAGAGTGATGAGCTGGTGAAAGTGAAGTCGAAATGGGCGAGGAGGCGATTGAACTCGCCCCAACAGAGGACGCTGAGGTCGGAGGATCGCTCGATGTCGCTCCCAAAACCGGAGTATTGGGAAGGCTGGTGAAGTTCAACGGAAAGGTAGGAGCTGGGGGAGCACTACGCGAGGTGGGATGAACTGGTGTGGCAGGGGAAGTTGTACCTCGAGTGTGCCCTACTGAGCTCGCAGAAGGGGCTGTAGTCGACGTAACATCGGGCAGATGACTTGAGGTTGAGCCGGACCCCGAGGATGGAGGGGAATCAACTGGAGGTGAGGTGGTGGTCTGCGGGAGATTGCTGGCTGAGGGAGACGAAGGCGACGGATCTTCCATGGGACCAGTGCTACTGCACCCCGTTCCGCCGAAAATTGGGCACAGCCAGGGACTCAATAGATCGCCACGGCCGGACGCTGGCATGACGGGGCGCAGTGAATGCTATAGCAAGATAGGCAGCGTCAGATGTGGAGAAGACACAGCTGGCAGACTCACGTACTGACGAGGTCCTAATATAAGCGGCTTTCATGTTCTATAGCACACGTGAAAAGAAGTGGAATTGGAATTCATGTATCAGAAGGATGCAGATGAACTACTCACGCGGGAGAAGAGCCCATGCAAAACCACCAGAGATGGGCCGAATGATCTTGATAGCCCCTAACTTGAAGCGCGAGACCTACAACATCGCCTAGACACCCTGGCAAAAAAAATTGCTATGCTGGAGCAGGTGTTAAGTCATCTGCTCTTCAGTATGCGAAAGAACGACATTACAATACCAGCCGAGCCGTGATAATTCTCCAATGGAGCATGTCACTCAAGGTTAGATCGACCCGGAATAGCACTTGCTGGGTCGTTGCGCCGTCGGGCTGGGTATCATAAACGAACGACGTAGGTGACCTTGAGATCGGCTTCGCATACGCCGTGCGACTTCGAAGGAGTAGATTGTCTCTTGACAGCCCAGATGAAGATCAGTTCCGTGTGTACACGAGGATTCTGCCGGGCTCGCGACTCAGCGGCGATGTGGGGTCTCGACATCTAACAGACGTCACCACTGTATCCAAGTCCACGACACAGAAGCCCTCTGCCGGAAGGATAGTCAGCGCCGATGTCTAACCACACTCGGTGCTCAGGCCAGAAAGCTGTAAGGCGCACCTTAGACCCGCTTCCTTCTGTGCTGATCGGTTGATATCCCCACCTTTCCCAACCTCGACGACTTGACGACGAGCCCTCCCTCCCAACTCTAGCATGCACTCTCGGCGACCACCCCACTCTCGCATTTTCTGTGGACTCTTCAGTGGCTGGATCAACGACCAGATTCATGGAAACGCACGCACTACGACATTTCCCCGAAGTGCGAAGAATAGCATCAGCAAATCGTCCGATTCTCTTGATAGCTTGATAGCGCTTGGGCGCACTTGACAACGCTGATCCAGATGATTTAAGTCCCTCCAAGATTCTCTGGGTTGCCCTGGATCAGAAGGTCCCCTTCTGGCCCAGAGCGAAAATAAGTGCATATAAGGGCTGCTAAGTACATACAAGTCGAACCAAGTACTAAGGGTAACTTACTGTACTACTGCGCTAAGTAACTATTCATGCCACCACGCCGCAAAGCGAAATCCGAGTCTCCCCACAGCAATACACGGTGTCGCCACAAAAGGGAGGCAACTTACTTATCGCCATCGCCCGGCTCCGAGTCGACGCCAATCCTGTATATCATAAAGAGAAGCACTCACCAGCACTAGGCCTACCGCTAGGCCTTGGTGTGCTTGCGGACCCGCCCAAGCTCGGCCCAATGCTCCACATCAACTTGAGCGA
>BACB01001376.1:0-18022 GCA_000338015.2 Ganoderma multipileum BCRC 37180
CCTGATGCTTGTATTCATATGTTATCTATCCTTGCATAAGGTATGCATACCCTTGCATACCCTACCTCACCCTGGATACGACTGCCCAGACAGGTGATGTAGGCATCCGGAGGCTTTTGTATGTACATCCCTGCCATGTATGGTGTTTCCCTTCTATCGGAGTTCACATGCAGGTCCCCTGTATACTATAGCCTTACAGGTTATTGTATGTAGGGATCAGTGAGGATTCCGAATATATGGATGGATAGCCATCTTAGGGACCACTTTTGGTGATGGAGTACGAGAGTGGTACGAGCCTGGTGACAGCGACAGCTGCTGGCATAGGTGCTGTCTCTGAGCACTGAGACGTAATCTGCCACTGAGTGTCTGGGTTGCTAAAAGCGGATGGTGATGATGTTATTATTCATTGCCCAATGGCTTTGACATGCCACTAACCGAAACATAGTAGGTCCCAAATCACGTCAATTTGAGATGTTCCTAGCATTCAAGATAAAGTCATGAAGTCCATTTCTCAAAAATCCTGTCCATCACTTCACATCTCTGGCTCCTGAACTGAAACTCTATAAAACGGGATGTACACTGATGCAAGTGCAAGCTAGTCTTCTGTGCAATATTCAGGAGCTGATGGCATGATGCGATGTATGAAAAACATGCGCACCATGTGTTTTTCCCACTTGCGAGAAATAGGGTGGTGGTAGGGTAGATCCTTTAGACATACTGTCGAGGACGACTCGAAGCCTGCCGCCCATGACTGGCTCCCCGGGCCTCCCTCCAGCCAACCTCATCCCACCATCCGTTTCATGGCATGGATGTCTGGAACGATAAAGGTCATGACTAGAGGAGGTAGGAACCTCCACCGCGGCCTCCGTTCTAGCGTCCTCTGTAGCATCTGCTCTATTAGCGTTCACAATTCCTCTGCCTGTTGGAGTGGGAGCAGGCGGGTTCCTCGGCCTTTGGGGGAGTTTCTTGTGAGGAAATCTACCATATAAACTATCCCAATGACCATGAGTACAACTCATAATGGAATCTGTGGTCACGGCCGTGATCAACTCTGATGAAAGGACTTCTGTCAGAGTTTCTGAGGCAAGGCCTTTCAAATTGGTGAGACCACTCACCGTTGGCCAGCATTCCCGCTGCGTCGGCCACCTCAAGTCTGCCACAATCCATCCTGCAGTAACTCTGCAGAGAAAACAGGTATTCCGGTAACTCCAAGTCACGATAGCCTGTGGACCCAGCACGGGACGTAGATTCCAATTTGATAGCGTTAGCCTTTGTGAACACGAGTGAGAGCTCAAATCAGCGTATGAACGTGACATCGCGGGTACCACTGCACGATTCCTCCGCCAGTTGATATACCATAATTGCAGTGCCCATGTCAGACAGATCACAACGACCCTGACTGCGATGGCAATACCAGCGATAGCACCACCGTTGAAATGGGGATGGCCCCCCGTTTCAACATCCGTTGATGTAGGACCGGAACCACTGGAGATCGCTCCTATAGTCGCAGTTGTTGCACCATTGAAGGGGTCGTGTGCATCTGACATGTATCCTAAACCCGAACGACCTGGAGATGGAGTCACAGTCTCGACAGTCACCGAGGTGATCATGTCGGTTACGGTGTTAATGGCACCAGACTCGGAGGATATGATGGTAAAAATATCGGTCACAGTGTCAACATCAGTGACAGTGATTATGTTTGCTGCCGTCGCCATGTTGGAACCTGCCAATGGCTGTCTAGGGGCCACTGGCAGGATAAGTTCGAGAGGATACTCTGGGTGACCACGTGTCGTAGAAGCCTTGTGGGGAGCGTCTAGTGGCGAATTGCTCTGCCACACACCGATCTCTCGGGAGCCAGTACGGTAGAAAGTTATGCGCCATTCCTGCACCTCGCTCAGTCTGGGAGCATCTGATGGGGGCATGGGTTGTACATGGTAGACTTTATAGCTGGTTTTTGGCAGCAGAGAACATGTCGCTCCAGAACTGGAGGAATAAGGTGGGATGTGGGAGCACATGGTGGCAGGGTGAAGTAGCCTAGGGATTGCTGGGGGACAACAGGTAGGTATACCTATTAGCTGCAACTCATCCAATATAAGCCAATTCTAGATTCTAAAACAAGAGAGCCAGAAGACCATCAAATTTTAGTTGCGACATATCGAGGTGAGCTGAGATACCTCTATCAAGGTCGGATGGCAACCCGGGTAGCCCGATTACGGTGCACGATATGACAACCTCAGCCCTATGATTGTATATGTAAACTCTGACTTCGCACCAAAGGCCCTCGAAGATGCTGCGCTCAGCATCCTCTCCTTCTGGCTCCTACACGTTGCCAGGGTGCCCTTCATGCTCTCGAAGTAACACAGTTGCAACTGCGCAACTTTCCGTCATACAGGCCGGGCCATGGGCCTGCGCCCGTAGTCCACATCTGCAGGATTGGGGGCGACCAGCCGACCGTCCTTTCGGGCTTTACTGACGCGCAGTACGGTCAACCGATACCATGAGTGCCACCATGCCACGTTTCGAGAGTGCCTGTTCGAGGAACAGTCTTGACGTTGCAGCCTGCGTGCCAGCAGCGAGTCAGTATCCACGGACGCGACGAAATACTTCCGCATGACGACTCAACTTATCACGTATGAATCAGGCCAATAAAGCGTTGTGCGCTTGCCGCATGGGAATAGAGATCGGGGTCGTCTTCGCAACAAACATGCCCCAAACCAAACCGCTGATCCTCGCCCCAACGGGCAATGGACCTGTGCGCACATAGCATCCACCCGCTCGTCTTTCCCATTCCACCCCCTGTCCAGCATACGCTTTGTGCCCCTTGCATTGTACAACGGTGCTCCGGAGTCCTATGATCGCTAGCTAATGTTCGCTCTAGGAACGACTTTCAGTAAGGACGTCGTACCTAAGATCTCAGGGCTGTACGAGATGCATCGAGAGCCGTCTCCCACCTTGTAAAAAGCTACGCCCGGTAACAGGTTCGAAGATGCGATCTGGGGAGCAGTGAGAGGGTCGCCATCTACGATGAGACCATCTTTTGAGAAAAACCCACGTCGGTGTCGATACAGGTCAATCACCCCGCTGGCCGTACCATCCGTCCTTAGACTTGGAAATCTCCTCAGCCCGCGTGTCCTTCCCATCCCTAAGGTCCGAACCCTCGTTATGGTCCATCTGTCGGCTGGAAATGCAGGAACCGGCCGTTCTCAGGCTATGGGCATTGAGCGGCAAGCGTCCATGGAACTCCAAGCTCTGCACAACCATCAGAGAAGGATCAAGTAACGACTGTGATATCAATGAACACACCCATATCACAAACTCTCTCCGTAAAGCGAAGAATAGGGAGGCGGTAGGGTGGACTCAGACCCCTCCTCGGCGCTGTGCATCGAGTCGAAGTCGAAGCCATTGTCGTCCACGAACACTTCCTCCAATCTGCGTCTCACTGCTCCCATCCATCCATCTGTGTCGGGTTCGCTTCATGGAACTTGATTCAAAGACACGGGGAACTCCGATACAGCAGAGGGAGCCCGCTCGCTCACACTTCGTCTGAGTTCGCCCGTTCGAGTCGAGAGCGGTGCGCTATTCTGCGGTTCCCGGAGGAATTTATCGGAGGTAGCCATCGCGCTAATTCTCGCCCGATAGGGATAAGGGAGAGGCCCAACGTCTGGGGCCATACTTGAATGCACGGACTCGAATGAGGGCCTAGCAACCAACGAACCTGTCGGACGACAACGTGAGCGCTGATACAACCCGGAGTTCCCTGCTAAGCGCACTGACCGTCCATCCGTGTTCGTTCCTCGTCGTCCCACTCAACCGTGCATCTCCTACCGGTCCTCCAGCCATGCTCGAGATCCGGGGATGATGTGCGTACACCGGCATGCGCATTCGAGTTTCGTGTCCCATCGAACGCCACTAAAGTTTTCAAATATCAACGTGATGTGCATTTCGATTGGGCCGAGTCAGCATAGAAACATGACACGTCGCAGAAAAGCTATACATACCTGCGAATGGGTTGGTATCATGTGAGGAGCGTGCACGCCTTCTCCATCGTGCGATGCAGATGAACAGCAACAACAGCAGACAGGTCGCCACAGCGCCGACCCCGACCACGATGCCGGCAGTCGCGCCGGAGGTAAGCCGGACTTGACGATCCGAAGAAGCTTGTTCGGAGGTCGGGGCTGGCGCCGGGGAGAGAAGGCTCGAAGTCGAAGTTTGAATGGTGTGCGTCATCATTGTGGTATGAATTGAGGTCGTTGTCATTGCCAGGCCACCATAAGGGAGACTGGACATGACTGAGGTCGTAAGAGACGTCGGAGAAGGCAAGGGATCGACTGAGACTGCAGGAGAAGAAGTCGGGACTAGAGTGCGACTTGAACTAGTTGAGGTCCCTGACAAAGGCGAAGCCGAGACCGCTCCTAAAAACGAAGTTGCAGTGCTGGTGGGCGGCATACTGCTAGCTGGTGCACTTGCCACCGAAACCGATCTAGAACCCGACACTGCGGTGGTGTCATTGGCAGTCGACGCGGAAGTGGAAGAGTTTTGGGATATGGTAGACGTTGTGAGCGACCGCGCCGGAGTGCTAAAACCCGGACCAGGATAGACTGTTGGGAAGGAAAAAGGAATCATAGGGGGTTTGAATGAGCTTGGACTAAACAATTTGGTCGAAGTCTGGTGATAAAAGCAGCCATAAGCCCAAAAATGATCCCTTTCGAAGGACAGCAGGGGCCCCACCGCAATGACGCTCACTGCGATAGAGATTGTGCCGTTCTCGCTCGTGCTGGGCTGAGCGGCGGGTGTTGTGGGAAAACCGGTGCATCTAACGCCACCTTTCCCGCACACTATTAGATGGGCCATCGGCAGGGATAAACATGTCGACTTTGAACAGGACGTCGTAGGTAGGGAGTCGAAGGCCATGAGGGCACGATTCAGTTTATGACTATGAAAGGAGAAGCGTCAGGGTGCTAGAAGCCAGCTAGCGGGCCCACGTACAACTCGTTCCAAGTCATTTAATATGAACGACCTTGCCAGAAGACACATCAGATTTCATGAGTTAAGCATACGCATTTGGCAAGAAACAAGGCACCTAGATCATCGACGCTGCAGCTCAGGCGCTCAAGCGCTCGCCGTGACTGGAAACGACCGGGTGGTTGCTAACTCTGCAGTTCATCCTGAGGGTGCGATGCGCAGCAACCACGAAGAGGGCCAACGGCATCACAAGTCTGCGATGAACGGTGCCACTAGAAGTGAAAGTTGAGGATATCGTTGTCAGATTACTTGGCATGTGGTTTAGATGATCACGACGAACCGGATGAAACCGCATGGATGAACCTCCAACGTACCTCGTGGAAGGCGCAAGACCCGCTATAATTCTTGCCAAATCCGAAACGGACGGTCTGTGAAACTTCGCATTCGATGAGGGATACATCCACAAGTACTCGTTGTAGAGGAGGTAAGTGGTGTTTCATTTGGGCTAGCGGCCCTCTCGTTAACCCATGATGAAAGGAATACAAGAACCCTACCCAGAAATGGGCACCCAGTCGGTTGCGCAGTTACCGTATCTCAAGAAGTCAAGCACGCACCTTAGACCCCCTGACTTATCCCCGCCCCAGTCGATGGTCCAGGAGGCAGGACTCGCAGGTAGGAGTCAAGGGCAGGAAAAGCAGCGGGAGCATGCATTGTATACAAATTAAATGCACAGAAAATCTACGTGGAGAGCCCGGGGTTAACGTCTGCAGTCAGTTACGCAACTACCGCATCTCAAGAAGTCACAATACGCACCTTCGATCCATTCCCCCGCGCCAGTCAAACACACCAGAAAAGAACAGTTCTCCCTCTTGACTTCCGACGGTTCCGTGCCACAAACATCGCCACTGCACCTCCGAGCCCTCAATCCTACACAACCATGCCGTTCCATTATGCCGAGCCATTACGAGCACTCCGGGGCTCCTTTCTGAAGCACAGAAATCGACGAGGATCATTCCCAAGCGATGATACTGGAAACTCTGCATAGGGCAGGTGAGTTGAGCAGAAAGAACGTACACATGTCCCCGTGCAGTGCTCAAGCATCGACGCGCTGACAGCCCACACACCGAGCCCGTAGTTAGACGCCGTCGCACCTTGCACATTACGCCCATGCATGACACGAGACTCGGACACCGGTACTATGTTGCTCTTGAGAGAGGTCACGGGCTTGTGGCCTGTCTCCATTGTTTTGTTGAGTCTGTATGCCATTCAGCAGTACCGGGAGAGGGAATATCGATGAGAGAGACTCAAGAAACACAGAAAATGAACAACTGGCAAGATTATGTCGACCAGAGGAGAGCACAGAGGAAGCATTGCAGTAGGAAGACAACGGAAGGCAGCGAACTCGGGCTGGGGCTTCATCACTGTGACCCATATCACGTCACACATTTCCAGTCGGGTCACGCCCCAGTCACATGCCGCCCCGTGACCACATCCGCCGCGTCGCCTCTGACCGTACCCTCATCCTGCCCACCGACAGCGTGGTCTGTATCCCACAGCAGGTTTATATGGCCGCGATGCACTCTCAATGTCGCAAAGTGCACAGTATAGCTGAAGAAAATACCACAGCAATATGGCCTTCCTTCCGACTCGGCTTCGTGCAGGTTCCAGTTGCTCGGCGCCGACCCTCAAGGACACTATGCGACAAGCTCGATGAGCGTGTTGTTGTCATATCTCCTCCGTAAGTGTACGTAGCAGTCGCATATATCTCTATTTCCTCTTCGACACGCATATATGCGTCGACCACCGTGCGAGACGAAGTTTTTCCTTCTACTTCACCGCAGACTGGCATAGAGTGCGCTGTTTCCCTTCGCTGAGGACCCTTCAAACCGGTCAGTTGTGCTCACAGCTCCCATCGCAGGGCCACTCTTTTAAACTCGCCATAAAAGCAACCTGCATATGCTCTTCGAAGCCCATCGCCGGATCGCCACCCACCCAATAAGTTCAACCCCAGAAACAACTGCGGCAAGGTTACCCATGAGTGAACCACGCCCGGGGTCCCAGTCGTGGTGTCTCATCGTTTTGCTACACCTTGGGCATGCACTATATGGTGAAATGAGTCTAGCGACATGCTCAAGATGTAACCCAGGAGACTTGCCCAGCCATGGCACTGCGGCACGATTGTGCGATGGGGACTGCATGCGGGGCACGCTTCACTACAAGCCCAGGCACCGTGTCTCTAAGGGAGGCAGGGTATCAGTGCCAGTGCCAGTCTATGGTCATGGTCGGTTCATCGCGCCCATCGTCAGAATGGTGAGGTGGAAGGTTGCCGAGGCCGCGAGCGTTGACAGGTGAGTAACTATTTTACCCTTGATTCTGTTGCTGACTGCGTCTATGATTGGCTCCCTTCCGCCGTTGCCACACAATACAAATCGCACATTGTTCTACTCCCCAACAGCATTGCGTCTATTCACGTATTCCACGCGCATGTGGTTTGCGAAGGTGGACACAAGGCGCGAGACTTCTACTGCCCTAGGAAGAGCGAAGCAATCTGACATCAAGCACCGCAGATAGCCTGGAGCTGGATTCGAGAATTGAGTCACCTACTACAGCTGCAGACTGTTAACGGCCGCGCCATGGGTCACCATCTAGCGATGCGGTCGTGTTCCGGTTCAAGGTGGGACAAAGACTCGATTGCGCTCTCTCGGGTATAATTAGAACGTCGGTGCGGCTCCCCCCCCCAAAATCACACTCTATTTGACTTTCTGACTTCTTTACTGCACCTCGCGCAGGCGCCATCGATATCGCGATAATGCACTTCACCGTTTGCCTTCTCGTTAGCATGTGTTCCATTCTGCAACTGCAGTCCTTTGTTCTGCCGGCGTTCGTATCACAGTACGTCTTGTCCTCCTTTTTGGCCTTGTGCCACCCATGGCAGACGAGGCTGATTCACGATCACACGTTCGCCAGCGTTATTTCGCAGCGCCAGTCCGAGTTCGTTGACGTTCTGTGGTCAGGGCGGCTCTACGAGCCTCACCTCACCACGCGAATCTCGTGGTCCGTCAACTCGCACGTCCTTTGCCACTTGCATGGTGGCCTCTTCTCCTTGGTGCGTCTCCATTCTCTACCCTACCCGCTGATTCGCCCCTCTGCATTTCTTCTAGGTGTAAATACCTGCGTCTGCGGTCCCAGAGAAGCCCCCTTAGATCCCAAGATGAAATCTAACCGCCTGTGACACAGGTTCAGCCGCGGGCCCAGCGGTGTCACGTACGACTTCACGCGCATAAACACGACCTTCAACTCTGAGGCAGGGGCCGCGCTTGGTGAACAGCTACCCTCCTGTGCATCCCGTCTCCTTCCCGTCATCCCAACCTGGTATCATGTCCAGCTAACGTGGCGTGCACACGCTTAACATATCAGCGGGGCGTCAGCGGTTCAGGAAGGCGAAGGCACAAGTCAAGTTGGATGTCATCGTCATGGACGCGGAGACTGCAAAGCGGGTGAACGTCAAGTCCCCGGTGCCCTTTACAAGTGCAAAATGTAGGCCTTTCCCATTCGGAGTTGAGCGCGGAAGGCTAATGTGGTGCCGCAGATGGACCAGCCTGTTTGCTGGAAGTCACCGCTATTGCCTGGGTCAACTATCCGATTGCACGTGGACCGCAGGGTTCATACGCATTTCGACTAGTAGACGACTCGTCTTTATGCGCTCAGCGTTTCAACAGAGAAACTGAAACGTGATCCGTGAGGGTGTCCAGGGGCGAGTGGCTCCATGGCAGAATCCTGTCATTTGTCTCTTCCGATACATCTAGCCCGATCCCAGATGCAGCGGTCTCAAAAACCCTCGTACCGCAGTGGTCATTCTCTCACGTGTAACCCCCTCATGGCACCGAAGCAACCAGAGGATGGACGACAATCGTATCGACTGATCAGTCTGGGCACAACCCGACGGTATGCTGACCGAGAAGGGCACAAGCCTCGAGCTCTTGTAGCTCTTCTGGGCGGCCGAATCCAATGCCTCCCCTGCTGCTCGACACGCCTCTCGCTGCAACCGACGCCCGCCCAGAGGACTTCCATCCCGCGAACCTAGTGCTCGACTGCAAAGCCCTTATGGTGATCCTCCTCCCGCCCGACAAGCTCTTTCCCTGTCTCAATGGTGCGCTGAAGAAACTGTCACTGCACACCTCCATATGGAACGAGTTCATCACATACATACTGGCTTCCGGCGAAGCTCTCCAAGACCCCAATGAAGAAGCCATTCGTTGCACTTCAGTTCCTCTCCAAGACCGCGTACGAGCGCGCGGCGGACCCGACGTTCAGCCTGCGCTGGATGTAGTGATGCGCGTTTTCATTCTCTTCCGTGAAATCTCCTCAGTGGACGTTAAGAGTCCATCGTGGTCCTCGGCGCGGGTTCATATTGGGCAGGTGGACTGGGTCAACATCATCGGCGTGGAGGCTGGGGCGTGGGACGGGAGCCGGTTCAGTGGTTTTGGAGTGGGGTGCAATGGAGCATTTCGTGATTGCTTTCGGTGGTTGTGTCGCACACGTATTGTATGTACATTTAACCGAGAATACACAGGAGAGGATATGTGCTGAGTGACTACTGTACACATTCCAACTTGTTCTAGAGCTACGGAACCTTTCACCTTCTCAATGGGCCATCGGTGTCGTCTTCACTCAACCATTGCCTCATCCTCCTCACCTTCGGGGTCGTCGTTTGGCTAGTGTTTCTTTGGCCCCTCAGCATGCTCGCCGGCATCCTCCGACTCAAGCTTGCACTTGAGAACATCCGGATTCGGCATCCTCGGAATCCCCATCGCCCTCTGAGCTGCCATCGACCTCTGAGCCCTCTGAATCTCGGTCGTCCTGCTAGTCCTCATCCTCCGACGAATCCCTAGCGCCCTGTCGGAGTTGGCGGAGCATTTGCTCAAGCATAAACTCATCGTGAGCTTTGGTGATGGGTTGAAAACCCAATTCCTCTGCGGGGTGCGGCCACACGATCTCGGGGTTGATAACCTCGGGGTACATCGCTAGCCCGTCAGCGTGCCGAGCGAAGTCGACGGCCTTCTGGCCGTTCGTTAGAATTCCGAGCTCAGACCAAATGGCATCTCGTTCCGCGTCCGAAATCCCGTCCAAGTCCGACGTTGCAGCGTTCTCTTCCATCTCCTCCATCCCCTCCATCGCTTCCGAGTCCTCCTCGCCGAGGCTCCCCTCGTCCATCTCCTCAGCAGGCGCCTCCTTGTCGAAGTTGGTCCACTCGTATGTCTCCGGATCATCCCACGGTGTCAGGGAGGTGGTCTTCCCGGGTTTGCCTCTCGGCGGCGAGAGCAAGTGCTTCAGCATAAACAGATCGTGCTGCTTCGTGATAGGTTTTCCGACTAGAGTACATGTCCGCCGTGGCCAGCGGAGGTACCTGTTGAGCCTGCCCGGATATACGACCTCTCCTACCTTCCCAGCCAAGGCAAAGTCAATGAGATATGCGCGCGTCCGGTGCCATCTGGGTCGTTCGTGGCAGGGCGCTGTAGGATCACATTCGATAGGCGGATGTTGCCGTGGATGAGGCCATGTCAGTGGAGCAGGCTGACGGCGGTACGGATGTCCTGCAGTTTCTCGGGTGACACTGTCGTGCCAGACTCCAGGAGGTGCTCGAGTGTGTTACCCTTCAAGGTCCGCATGACGATCATCTCCATGTTGGGGAGCATGTAGTGATTGGTGAACTCCGGAGCGAGAGGCATGGGCTCGTCATCGAGCTTGTGCTGGACGAGGAGACAATGTGCCCTTGCACCATATTTCCGATCCTTTACGAACTTGACGTGAACTGGAAGCGGAAACCCATCCACACGCCGGATAAGGTCAGTGAAGAGGAGGGGCGGCGCTGGCCGCCAGATCATCGGAATAGTGTGGCAAGTGCTGAGTGGGACACGGTCGACGAGGTCAAGACGGAATGGAAGACTTAGGAATGTGAACCTCGCGTGAGGAAACAGATAGGGTGCGCCGGGGATAGCAGAGCCAGTGTGGACTGCGGCGTATGCCTTGCGCAGCTCCTGGGCAGTTTTTCGAATAACCTGAAGCTTGAAAGCGTTTGAGTACTCGCCAATCGCTCCAATCAGCTCGTCAAAGTTTAGCAGTGGAATGTCGCAGAGTAGGATGCGATACGCCATGTCGGTGAAGTATGCCGCATATACCATGATACTATTATGCTCTATCATGATCACCAGACATGGGCAGCATGTCATCTCTCGCACGGCGGCGTACTGGAGCAATACAGGTATGAGATATAAGTAGATGCCAGCAGTCTTTGTGGCTTACCTTGGATCCCACGATTGCGTGCTTGTACATAACAAAGCCCTTGAGTTCGCGAAGTTCCACCCAATAGCTCAGCCTCAACTTGGCTTTTCCCGTGATGTAGAGGGCAGGGAGCCCGTGAGCGGTTTGGCATTCTCTGCGAATCTCCAGCTCCATCGAGATATGGCCCCTCTCTCGGATCTGCTTGGTGGTCACCTCAAGAGCTGGATCGTCGAAGAGCTCTCGGAGCAACTTTGAAAGGACCTGAATCCACGCGCGGTCCGGGCCCAGGTCGTACTTCATCTCTTCCAGGGTTCCGCGTAGGTTGTAGAGACAGATGCGGATATCGAACACCTTGCCATCCAGCACCTCGAGGTTCTTATCGAGAGGTAGCACATCGGGCTCGACAGGTAGCATGCCCTTGAGGGCAGCATTTGCGAATGCAAATACAGGCATGTGAAAGGCTGCCCATTGTCCGAAATTAGCATGAGGATAGCAGCAACTTAGCTTGGAATTGCAGAAGACTGAGCATTTTGCATCATCGTTCTCGGGTCCAGATGTTCCATCACCAGAAGCTAGCGAGTCCTGTACCTCCTTGATGTACTGCCTGCGCCCTAAACACCGAGGATTCATAATGGTGCGTGGCAACTTCACAAATGGATAACTTACTACTGGCAAGTCGTGGCGGAGCCTCAGCAGCCGAGAGGGTAGGAGTGACATCTGAAGACAAAATGAGGGTCATATACATGGTTGAAATGGGTTGAAGTAACAACGACGTTGCGTACCCGCTGCCGTGATCACATACAATCGAACTACCCCAGTGTTCGGCGTGGTGACGATGGATTTGACAAGAGTGGACTCGTCTGGGCCTATGCAAGTAGAATCAAGGGAGTAGCCCCCGTTTTCATACCATGCGAGGGGACGCTTGGGGACTTCGGCTTGGTCTACATCGGGTGATACAGAAAACCCATGCCCCTGCGACGATTTGCGCATATAGTCGCGTTATCTGTCGAAGAGCATCTCACTAAACCGAGACACATGTACTCACCTCCTCTGTAATGTAACGAAGTTGAAACTTTTCTCGCGGACACTCGGGTTCGCCAGCAAAGATGTGAGCAGACTTGTGGGCCCTATATGCCTCGTTCAGGATAATCTTGACGGTGATGGTTTCGTACAGTGCATCGAGAGTGACACGATGATAATGAGGCTGCATATTGAACATGAAATGGATGGTAGACATGTTGCTCGAGTGGTATGGTAGGGAAGCACTTGGATTGAGGCTGAGTGTGGTGAGCAGTGGTGATCATGATATCAAGACTCGCTCGCTCACCCACAGGGCGCATTCAATCAAAGGCTGATTGCGTCGGGCGCTTGATACCGCATCTTGCCTCTCCCCAGCCCGACAACTCATTCGGTCGCGGTGCTTGCACAAAAGCCACGCGGTCACCGCAAGAAAGCCAGTATAACATCATCCACGAATCTCTTGAAACATACGCACTACGTCTCTCCGAACTCCGAAGAATAGGGAGGCGGCAGTGTGGATCCCTCCGACTCCATGCTGCATTGGTCGAAGTCATCCCTGACGACCTCCGTCCGATCCCCGAATCCTCCTCCTGCTAACCTCACCCCTCCATCCATTTCGCGTCGTGGGCTCCTACGATGATCTATCCCATGGCGAGAGTAGCTGGGGACGTCAACCGCAGCATCCGTTCGTTCGTTCGTGCTGCCCGGCGCCGGTCTCGTTCGAGAGCCGTCATCAATGTTTCCCGGTTGCTGTGGCAGTTTTTCAGACGCGCAAGCTCTATTGACATCACTAGCTCTGTTGACGTCGCTCTGAGGGGGTTGGAGTCGCAGTGATCCGCGAACTGGCAGGGATGAGGTCGCGGAGTGAGCGTGCACCTTCGACGAATCTGTCCGATAAACGTTTGAGTCGCTGACTTAGGAGAAGCACACTCGCCGAGTCCACTCACAGAGTGCCTTGGCCTGTACTGTCTTGTGCATATAGTCCTCACTGTGTACTATGTGCACCGGCGCCGTGTATATTGATGATGAATTCGAGTTTGTCGGTCCACGAGGAGGGGCAGACGCTGCCGGGAACGCGTACAGCAGGAGGTGGGATTCCGATTCGACGAAGTCAGCATCCAGAAAAAGCTGCAACATCAAACAGACTACACGCACCTGTGGGTAAGCCCACACCCACCGGGATCGCATGGCCTCTAAAACGCCTACTAAGCGGGAATGGTGCTAGATTGCAACGGGAAATGGCCATGATCATTGATCAGTTAGTTTCTCATTCAATCCTCGGGGAGGCAACCCAGCGCACTCACCCCAATACCCTGGATGGCGAAAATGCACCCGCGGGGGGCTTTGACGGTGCTTCCTCGTCCGCTGCATGTAGAACCAGATACCGAGACCGATTACGAGAACGATAATTGCCAGGCAGACTGCGGCGAGAGGACCGGTATCCATTGTGTCGGGAGGACGATATTTGATGCGTAGATGCAGCTTAGGCGTGTGCCGCGATTCATGAGGATAAGGTCGGAACCAAGAGGTGGTGAGGGTTGACGAAGGCTACAAGCCAGGGAGAGGTGCTTGAATGGCGGAAAAGCTGGGAGAGGGGGTTATAAACGAAGCTAAGTGATATTGGCTCGCGGAGCGCACCGGGAACCAACAGGACGGTGTATTGCCAGACATCAGAAGCCGGACAGCTGACTGACAGCATTTGGCTCCGCCAGTCGATGGCGGCGATTAGTGGCACTTAAGCACAGAGGTGGCAAGCGTTCCTTCCGTTGGCTATGGACCAGCTTCCATACAATTCCTGTATGATTATCATTGTAGACTCAGATGTTAGGCGATGCAATGCCATTGAAGTTTGGGTCGCAGTACCATGCCTCTCTCCTTCCTGAGCTCGCCGCATTCACAAGTGCTGCGTGTGTCTTGAATCCGACCAAACACCCTCCCGGATGATGAGTCAATAATCCACATACGATGTGTCCGGGAGGATGTCAGCACTCGTGTTTAAGTATTCTGACCCAGAAAGGCCAGGAGACGTACCTTAAGCTACCCCGAATCCTGTCCTTGCACCTGCCAAGCACGGCCAAAAGGATAACTGGCAACCAATCTCCCCTCAATGACCCCAACCTTAACGCCACCCTCAGTCCAGACCACCCCGCGCCCCTGGCTGAGCCTATGCTCAGCACCTTTCGGCCCCTCGTCCTTATGCTTTATTTCGTTCCCGCCCTGCACGCCACCACCGCCCTTCTATTTCCCTTCATCCCACCGCAGCGCCATATCGTTGTACGCACCCGTTATAACCTAGGACTCCCTACCTGTAAGGTAGGTATCAACAAGGGCTACTGTCAAGCAGTAAGCCAAAACAAATCAGTATGGAACATATTGAAGAGAACGTACATTTGTCTACACGCAGGGCTCGACATCCGGCACGCCGATGGCCTATATAGGCATGGTCGAGTCGAGTCCGCAGTTCAAGTTGCATTCACTAGAGCCTTTTGGGCGTATGTCACCACCCATGCGCAGTGTGAATCTTGGATCCGCGCGCTGTGTTAAGTTGGAGTACCGCTGGGGACAACTTGCGCTTTGACTGTGCGGCATCATCCTCCTTTGTCGCCCTGCTGCCTTCCATCGTGGCTCTGTCGAAGGCCTCGCCGGTTGGTCTCGCCGGTTCAAGTTGTCATTTCATCGTGGCAAATGTGCCGTGGCGAATGGCCTCCAGAGGTGATAGGATAAGCTCGATAATTAAGGTGGCTAAGCCAGCACAGTTAGCAGACCGATAAGACAAGAGCGCAGGTGGAGTACTAGTCGGACGAGCGACAAGAAGAAAGCAGAGAAACATAGGGCGCCTTCAAGTTGGTCACTCGTGGGCATCGTGACATGAGGGTTACAGCTAGGTCACGGATGGGTCACAGGCGCATCAATCACACTGGCGCCAAAAGAATTGTTGCGGCCAAATTCATCTCTTCACCGTATGCTCATCCCGACACCCGCCCGTCCGCCCATATCATACCTTGTGTCTCTTCGAAGGCTTACGATAAACTTTTTGCCTGCATGTCAGCGTCGATAAGCATACATTGTGGCTAAAGAAGATAGGACCACTGACACCCAGCCCGACCGACACCCGTTCAACGTAACTTTCATTCCTATGGAGCGCAGACAGACCGTCGTGCCGCCCCCCGGCTCGTTGTCGCGACAGTGTATTCCAGCATTTTTCTTTTCACCCCCTCGGAGACCTACCTCCCGTGCCCTTAGGAAACGAGATGAACTTTGAAATTCCGTCGACTCAAGAGGAGTGGCTAAGGCAAACAGTGTCACGACTCACCTAGGCGCTAGTCCTAGTGCAACACGTAAACGACTTCGAGACCGTGCTGCAGTGAAAAGCCTTGAGGGCGGGATATCTCTGGTGACGGGGTTCGCTCTACTGGCTGTAGAGAGACGGCCGTTGCGTTCTAGCGGAGAATGCTGCCAGTAAATGCCGCTAAGTCGAGAACTGGGGAACTAGCCTATGACTTCCGGGTTATTTATACGTTTTCTGTTTAGTACATGTGGGGTTGTAAAGTCATAAGGGGTCGTAGTTCTGAGTCTCATAGACCTTGTCTAGTGTCTGGGGTCTTGGTCGTGATGTCATAATTCTACGTGTCATGTCATGTCGTGTATGTGTCGTAGGTAATTCTATCCCAGCCATGAACTGGTGATCTACTTGTACCCGGCAGATGACCTCGTTCCAAAAATAGGTCGGAGATGTCGTATCGTACTGTATCCTCGTGGCTAATTATCTAAGGAAAAAATGGTTGTGACATATTACCCCCCTTTCAAGGCTGGGCTTCCAGAACAGCTAAATATGGGTATAGTGATAGACCATTGGATAAATAAGGTGAGTTTAAGAACTGCGTGCGGGGTATCGTAATAAAGAGGGACTGCACGTTGGAATACCATTCCTAGCAAGGTTGTGCATGTGTGCGCCACCGACAGAATAGCTTTCCTGCCAAGCTTTACCCACACGGTTAAGTCAGGGGTGGTTATATATGAGTCCGTTAGGGGTCTTTAGTACCACACTGGTACCTCAGCCATCGGGCACTCCTTCAATGGTTATTAAAGGGGATGATACGTAGTAAGTGGCGTAACATAGTTCTGGTTGGAAGATTATGGGGTCGAATGCATCTCATTTAGCCCATCGATTGACAGTGTCGGTCCATCGCGTCCATTGCCCGTTTTGTTCGACGTATGGTTTGATTTCATACGCGTCCATCCTGCGGATTCGTATGGGTTTAGGGGCATCTGGATTGGTTTAATGAAACTCGTTTAGAAGCGGTTCCCATCCTTGTTCGATCATGTAAGAACGTTTATTCCAGGTGGCGTCGTATGATGGAAGTCCATGCCATTTGACAAGGTACTCAAGTATTCCTTTGTTCCATCTGGCGTTGTATATTTGTTCTGGTTTCCATCTTGGGGAGGATGGACGACTGATTTCTGGAATAGTGATCAAATGGGACTGTAATGGGAAGGTCGGTGCACGTGCGGGTAGCAGCAGTACTTCATTAAAGACCAGATGAATTTCCTTGAGTGACTCGGGGAGTTTGAGTCGATATGCGCTAGGGCCCACTTTGGCTAGGACTCTGAACGGTCCATAATGTTTGTGGTCTAGTTTGTGGTTTGGGTGTGTGGAAAGGATATTCTTGGATGATATGTATACTTGGTCTCCTACGTTGTACATTCGGGACGGTCGACGTTTGAGGTCATACCGTTCCTTCATTACGGCTTGCGCGAGTGCGAGGTTTGCTGATGCTTCTTCTTGGATGAGTTTCATTCATTGTGCGAAGACTATTGCAGATTCATTAGGGCTGTCGATGTGTAGTTTGACTCCAGTAAAGGGATGTCTACCTATAGCATGAAGAAAGGAGTGTAACCAGTCGAGGAATTGACTGTATTACGATGCGCAAAACAGGCCATGGGTAACAATTCAGGCCAGTTCGACTGTCTGTGGTTACAGTATATTCTAAGGTAAAGTTCGATTGTCTGATTCATGCATTCTGTCTGTCCGTCCGTTTGGGGGTGGTAAGCTGTGGAGGGATTTCCCTGAATTCCCAGCAGCTTATAGAGTTCTCAAATAAAGTTTGAGACGAAAATGGATCCTCTGTCAGAGGTGACTCGTTTGGGTAATCCGTGTTGTGCCATGACATGATCTCGGAAGATGCGTGCAACTCCTTCACTGTTTAGCTTATTTGAACAGGCTACAGCGATGAAGTCCTTCGATTTCATGTCTACAACAACTAGTATCGCATTTTTTCCTGTAACATCAGGAAGTTTGATGATCAGGTCAACAGATACATATTGGTAGTTGTGTTTGGCAATGGGATTAGGTACAAGGGGTGCAGCTCGAGTCTGACTGTCTGGTTTGGCTTTTTGGCACGTTTCGCAGCCTTTGATGTAACGATTAACATCTCACTTTATCGTTTTCCACTAGTACTGTCGAGAGATGATCTCAAGTGTTCTTGCCCTTCCTTGGTGACCCACAACTGGGGCGTCGTGATGGGTTTCAATGACATCACCAATAAGTGATTGGTCATTAGGAATGACAATTTTACCCCCCCTGTAGACGAGTTGGTCCTCCAGCTCATAAAGAGGGTCCGAGGAAGCCAGGCGACTTTGGACGTAAGCGTGATGCTTGTTGTGAAGCTTTTGAATGTGGAGCTTCAAGTTGTCTGTGGAGGAGATCTTGCAGAACCATTGCGGCTTAAGCATAACTTTAGCCACATTTTCGGGGTTT